>CM039581.1:38256144-38393265 GCA_022457205.1 Saccharum spontaneum
GTGCTGCACACTCTCCCCTTTCTCCTTCATGCTCGGTTGAGCAGCTTTGATTACTCGATGTGAAGACCGACTGAGGAGGCAGCAGGCAACAGCTTTGATTGCTCGACGTGGAGACCGGGTTAGGAGGTAGCAAGCAGCAGCAAGCAAGCAGTATGTGCATGCCAGGCGTGCAAGTGGCCGGTGACTTGTGTCGGAGCGTGTCATTCACGAGTAATTGATCTTTCCCGTTTTGGTTAGATAAAATTCGTGAATATTCGCACTTGATAATTTTAGTTAGCGAATTCTTGCTGATCTAGGTTTTATATTATTCGTTTTCTGTTTTTCATTTCCGAGACTCGAATTGCATTTCGATTTTTATTTCCAGCTCATGCACTTTAACTAAATGCAATGCTTATGAATATTTTTAACATGTGATTTACAACGTAACACCAAGGGTGTTACAACTAGTTTGATGCTTGTTATGCTGCATATGTGCTTAGGTGTCATCTTAAATAACTTAGAAATGTTTAGCAAATAATTTGGAGCAAGATTTGTATTCAAAAATTTTCTCAAATTTTGCTTTTAAAAATAATCTAGAAAAATAGAGTTTTGATTTGAAATCAACTTTACATCCTTAGTTCAAAATCTATTGGGATTTCGAATTGGCTCCTTTTAGCAATGTTGGAGATTTCAAAATTTAGAACAAATTTTGTTTTGGAGTCACTTTTTGAAAATGACTTTTTGGGGTTCAAAAGGGAGATTTTGGGGCTGTTTGTTTGAAAAAAGAAAAGAAAAAACATTTTCTTTTTGAAAATGGGCTGCACCCTCCTTTCTAGCCCATTTGGCCAAGCCAGCCTGGCCCGCCTCCGTGCCCGCTCCCACGCGTCGCCGCGCCGCGCTCGACCGGGCTCACATGCCGGCCGCCGTGTGGCGGCCTTACGACGTCGACGCCGGTCGGGTGGCGTCCAGTGGCCCCTGTGCGCGCCTTAAGTCGCTGTCCAAGCGCCCTCTCCACCCCACTCCTCCTCCACTCCATCCTCTCGCCAGCAGCACAGCAGAGCCAGCGGCCGTAGCCGCTAGGGTCGCAAGCGCCAGCGCGAGGCTCGCCGGCGTCGTGCGCCTCTTCCACTGCACCCGCCTTCGAGTCGTCTTGCCCGCGGCTCCGCCTCGACGCCCCTCGTCGATTGTGCATGCTCACAGCCACCATCGTCAAGGTGAGGGACGTATTCAGCCCTCTTCTTCCCCGCTGGCAGGAGCACCGCCGCGGCTCGCGTGGACAACCGCGCCGCCATGTCTTTTTCCCCTCCTTTTCGTGAGCGCCGGATCTGCCTTGACCTCGCATAGCCTGTGCACGCCTCGCTTAGCCTCGTCATGGTCGGCAACTACGTGCTTGCTGACATGCAGCACCGCCGCACCGCCATGCACGTCGGCGAGCTCGCTTCGGTCCTCAATCCGTGCCCTCTTCTAGTTTAGGGTGTTCGTGTCGCCGAGAGGAAGCCATTGGTGCCGGTCTAGAAGCCGAGAACCTCACCGTCGGTGAGGAGTAGACGGTCAATGGCGTCCTCTACTCCCGTGCGACTGTTGGGTGGGGTTGGGCGACCGCGGGGCCTAGCTGCAATGTCTCATGGCCGGAGCTGGGGAACCGAGCGGGGTGCACCTAGTGTTTTGAGAGTCAGTTTTAAAAAGGGGGTTTTAGAAGATGATTTTAAAAAATGAGTTAAATGTTTCCAAAAATCATAACTTGATGAATTTAGCTCCAAATTTGTTAAAACAAATTTTGTTGTGTTTCTTAGCAATAGATCTATTGTATAACAATGTTGCATGTGGATTTTGTGATAATTTTATATAGGGCTTTATTTAATTTGTTTAAATGCTGATTTCTTGGAAAATACATAGTAAATAGAATATAGGTCAAAAAAATGTGAAACTTGTTTTGTTGGTCTAGTAATGTGATGCACTTTCTATGAAAAATATATGTCATGCATGTTCTATGAAAAAATATGGCCAAGTAATTTAGGTGCATTTATTTGCTATTTCTTGTGAAATTGATAGAGCTAGAAATATGTATAAAACATGTATGTGAAACTTTTTGTACAGAGATTATAGACTATGTAGATCATGGAAAAAATACTAAATCTATTGTTTGATACTTTTCACAGTACAAAGTATTTTTATGCTCATTTATCCATCATAGCTTGTTATTTTTGTGTAGGTTGTTTTGCTTATCTAAATGCAATGAAAATTTTATGGTAGGCTACTTATAGTATGAAGAAGCTGTTATAATTTTTCTAGATTTTTCTATGCACCAGAAATATATGTTGCTGTTGTAACCTTAGTTTAAAATAAAATAAAAATAACCTTATTATTGTATGATTAGTTGAATTGTGTAGTTTTGGTGTATATTTAAAGTATCTTAATTTGCTTGTTATGACTTGGTATGTTAGCATAGTTGTTGCAATGTTAGTATAAGTAGCACCTGTGTGTGGCTTTATGGTAGTTAGCAGTGCATGATGATAGTTAGTAGTAGAAGAGAATGCAGTAGATGACATATGCTTGTGGTGCATGTTCTTGGATGTGTTGACTACCTAGTAGAAGAGTTTTACATCTACTCTATCTGATAAAGCTAATCATGTTCATCTACATTGTATGCAATCATGATCATCATATGCCATCTCATCTGATGCACTACTTGCATAATCACTTACACATATACATCATTACAAGATTGTAGAAGGAATCGGTAGCAGTCGAGTCGGAAGCCACTAAGGAAGTCCCGCAGGAAGAGCCCACATAGGAGGTGCAGGCCGAGGAGTACGCCGTTGATGAACTTCAAGAGTGTTTGGATCACCGTCCGAGTTCGTTTGAGCAAGGCAAGCCCTGGAGCATCATAAGTCTCCTACTTTATAAAAGCAATTAAATTTATATGACATATATATTGTTTCATTAGGTTATAGGAGTTGAGTGTAACCATTGATGCATTTATTTATTATCCTTGCCTATCTTATTATATCCTTACCCTGTTAGATTTAGGATCGAATAACTACTTAGCCATGCTTAGACCAGTAGCAGTCGGTGATTTCCTGTCACCGGGAACTATAGGTGGTTACCGGAATACTTAGCTATGGATGAGATCCTGGAGATAACCAATTGTTAATGGATAATTAGAGACTGGACGGGATGAATGTTATGCAACCAGACAGGGTTTTGGGGTGCTTGTAGTTTTCGCCTGTATCGGTTAAGGACCGATCACTGCTCGTCTCTCTTGTCATGTTGAACGCATGCCTCATATTTAGCTGGTTGAATCATGTACCTTTCGACACTATTTGGACCGGGTTCTACACTAGTGTGCGTATTGGTGCTGATGGGGGTATGACAGGGGTGCGAAGAGTGAGCCTAAGGGCAGGCGTGACCTGATTCCTGGCAGTCAGGCGGTCCCTAGGTACTATGGCTCCAGTTTGTCCCGCGATGTTTACCGGAATCGTGTCATTGGTGATCTATATCTCACTTGATCGGTGAGTGTGGTTTGTGTGAGGAATAAATCACCAGCTGGTTAGGAATCGATTCGAATCGTCATCACTCCTGCATAGTGAGCACTTGACTTTAGCTACAACATCGTAGTAATGATGATGGGACACGGATGGTTATGTGGATGATGTTGGAAATGCTAAACCTGAAATGGTAACTAGATGTTAATGGTTAATCAAGTGATTGCTAGAGTGACATGTTATAATAAAGATGATGCTAAGACTTAAAATGGTTTATTCATGATAACTTATGCTTTTAGCAAATGAGTGAGCTAGTCCACTAAAAGAAAGCCTTACATACTCTTTGGTGTCACTTTATTTTAGTTTAAGACGGGTAAGTCTAGCTGAGTACCTTCTCGTACTCAGGGTTTGTCCCCACTTGTTGCAGATGTACTATGGCTACTATATCAACTGCCTATATCCTGCGATGTGTGATGACTAGGACCAAGGGCATGGTCGCTCTATACGTCTTACTTGATGCTTTTGTTGGACACGACTATGAGCTGGCACTGTAATTCGAACTGAGGGTGTGTGTGTGAGAAGTTTCAAACTATTTGCTTCCGCTACTTTATTATGAACTTGGTTTGTAATAACTTTATGTTTTAAACTCCGATGTATTTCAATGATGTCGCAAACTTTATGTAATATGTGATTGTGGCTGTTAAACTTGTATGATCTTGGTTAGTATGTTGATTGGTTTGAAATCCGTCGTGATTTCACGGACTACCGGGTTATACGGGCTTAAATTGGCTAAATTACCTACTTCGGTGGATGATTTCCTTACTTAATTTTATATAATTGATCGGTTCTGTTACACTCCTCTAGTGGGTGGTGTGGTCTCGATATAAATGTGTCACATGTATCTTTCCAGCACTCCAACGCACGCCGAGTGATTGCTTCACACTTTTGTTAAATGAATCACTCGCTACTTCTGCAAGCATATCTGACATACTACAAAGATACTAATAGAGGGTGACATGGAAATTGTACGCAGATATGCCAGTCGGGGCAACATGCGATGCGTTAAGGAAGCCCTAAGGCTGAAGTTTCATAAGAGTTCATTTGCATTTAATAGCATACCACGTATGCAATTTTGATGACATGACAACGTATTAATGAAGAGAGAAGAATTGAGTTTTATGGGGATGAAACTCTCTAGGTACGATTATCAACTCTCTATGAGTCACATAATTAAATGCTTATGTGCCGGTGTTTTGTAGACTGACTAGTAAATTTATACGCGCTGCTCTAGGAAGACGATGGTAGCATCCAAAAGATAAGAGAATTTATACTAGTTCAGAGATGATCAAGTGCGTGTTCTTCGCTTGAATGCTCTGAAGTTCTTACAATAGGGGTGCAAGAATGGTGGAGGAGGTAGGAGAATGGAGCTAGAGCTAGGAGATGGACTGCCCAAATAAGAGCTTCGAGAGTCCGATGCCTTGAAGGGGTGCCCTGGCTGCCCTTATATAGAGTCCCGGGCCAGATCACATACAAAGAAGGAGGTTCTCCCGACTGAGGGGTCCTAAGCCTAAGGAAGGGGGCCTAGCTAACTTGGTTTGTAAGAAACGCCATCTTGACTTGGTGTAGCGCACGTCTGGGCGTGGTTGTCGTCATGGTCTTGTGCCCACATGTGGCATAAGGTGGCGTGGTGCTACTATGCCGGTTGTGGCAACACTGTAGGCACGGTGGTGGTATGCCAGACATCCTGTGCGATGTGGTCTCACCGTGGCCTTCGTCATCGCCTCCTGATCTTATGGGGGCGTCGTACGGGAGTTGGTAGCCGCCTCTAGGTCGTTGGTCGTCTTATTGCTTGCGGAGCTGGTGGCCACAATCTCGAACTCTGGGGTCGTGGTCTTCATCAGCTTGGATGACCTCAAAGTCAAGGGCGCTGTCGTGAACCCCATCCCGTAGTGGGTGGGGTCGTACACCCGTCTTGTCGGGCCATATTTGGATGGTGGGTCACCATACTGGTCGCCGCTGGTGGTGGTGTTGTCTTGTCTTTGCTGTGTGGCGTAGGGCTGTCATCTGACCGGGCTGAGGGGACTGCTGTCCCTTCGATTCTTGCGGGGTCAGTGCGGCGTGTTTGCTCTTGTTAGAGCAGGTGTGCCTGGTAGAGTCCATCTCTCCCCGTTCCTCCCACGGGTCGGGATAGGGGAGAGGTCGTGTGGTATTCCAAGGCGTGCGGTGAAGGCAGAGAGAAGAGGTCGTGGCCAACCTCTGCCTTAGTGATTGGCCCAGATCCACGTAACTTAGCTGGACCTCGGTCATTTAGACTTATACCAGCCTGTATACCGTGGGCCGCCTGGGTGGCTGACTAACCGGTGTCTTGAAATACTCGGAGTCTCATAGCCCCAACATTATAAAACCATATAATAAAACTTTATATTGAGAGTGGATGTTTCTCCTAAGTTTTATTTTATTCCGTGTGACATGAGAGTGTCAGAATCAACGAAATAAAACTCTCCGTCTAGGGGACTTGAGAAAACTAAATCCCCAACCACAGCGCGCATAGCTAAACCTACGGTATATGCGCTCCGCTGATAACAGGTACTCCATCCATCTTGCTTTATCCGTGGCTAAAGCGGGACGGAGGGAGTACTCGTTGGTTGTGAACCAGTTGATGGCTTGGCGCTAGTCGGCCGAGGCAGCAGTCCAGGTCAGGACCACACTCCAGACTCGAGAGGATGCTGGCCGTCGCGTCCAGAACCCGCAACAAATCGGCCACCACCGTCACCCTTGCTATGCCATTCCTCCTCTCCGCCGCCAACGCCAGCGCCACCACCAACCCCCGTTCTCTCTCCCGCTCCCCTCGCAGCCAGAACAATAGCCGCGCCCACCGCCTGCAACTGCCCGCACGCCGCCTCCCCAGTTTTCCCGCCGCTGCTCCGGGCTCTCCCTTTGCCCCCCTCCCGCAGAGTCGAGGCATGGCGTCGCTGGCGGCGTCGGTGGCCGCGGCCGCCGCGGCGGAGGTGACGCACCTCACGCAGCGTGATGCGGCGGAGATCGACGAGCAGCTCATGGGCCCGCTCGGGTTCAGCGTCGACCAGCTCATGGTCTCCCAGTTGCTGTTTTTTTTGCCCGGTTATTGCGTGGGGTAGTGGTGGCTGATCGTCTGATTGTTGTGCTTCCAGGAACTCGCTGGATTGAGCGTCGCGGCAGCCGTTGCGGAGGTAAGGGCATCGGGCACTGCGTGCTGCTCTCCAGCTGAATTTGCAATGTTTTACTAGTCTTTTCTTCTGTTTAATGTGCCTGAGCCTCAGCAAATCAGGTGATTTGGCGCACTGATAAAAAATGTCCATGTCCATGCACCATTGTTGATGGTAGTGATCCTCATTCCTCGATCGCGAGGTTTAGTTCGGAAATCAGGCTTCTGTAGGCTTGGCAAATTGCATCATATCCATGCTGTCACTTGTTTGGTAATCTGCTGCCTGAACTTGATCAGGTAGAAGGTAGTCATCTTAGGGGCTGGCTAGTACCAAGGATTCTATCTCTATTCTATGGTTGAATTACTCTGCAAGTTATAAAATTTCATAATTAAATTTTACACAAAATTATCAGGATTTGAGTTTTAGCTATAGTTTTTTTTTTTTGCTCTTGTTGAGTGAGATTGGAATTAGCATTCCTGTTAAGTGATTCGAGATACCTTCTGATGCTACCTAAAAAGTGGATAAAAACAACTACTAACTGCGGTGACTTAGTAGTTTTAGTTGTGATTTATATATGAACCTCCACTGAGTAGTATGAATAGATGGAAAACCATACAGTGTGCTGTATATGTTCTATAGGACCTCATATTATGTGCCTGCATATATTAGTTTTAGTTTCCCTTCTTAGTCAACCTTTTTTTTAAAAAAAAGTTTTGTGCCTGCTCACTTGCTGTTTTCTGAAAATGTTCATAATCAACACAGGTTTACAAGTTGAATGAACATGCAAGGGTACTTGTTATCTGTGGTCCAGGAAATAATGGTGGTGATGGTCTGGTAGCTGCTCGTCATCTTTATCACTTTGGTTATAGGCCATCTATTTGCTACCCAAAACGCACACCCAAACCTCTATATTCTGGTCTCGTCACTCAGGTAAACCATTATACCTCCTTCATTTCTTGGTATGCTGTATGGTTCTCTGTTTCCAATATAACATGAACCCTTCATGTTTTTTTAGCTTGAATCACTGTCGATCCCATTCATACCTGTTGAAGACCTACCAAACGACTTATCAAGGGAGTTTGATGTTATTGTTGATGCAATGTTTGGTTTCTCATTTCATGGTACATCTGCCTTTTGTATCCTTCCTTGCTGTTCTAATTTGTGTTCACTGATTTAATGTCAAGCATGAGCTACAGATTAATCTTCTCTGCTTTCTACCTGTACTTTACTCCTTGTGAATATATTCTATTTCTTACTACATTGAAATAGGGTTATGGATTAGATTCTCGATCAAACTTCACTTTGTTCTCACTTATTAACTGGACTTAGAAACTGTAAAGAGTCCACTGTACAACCCTCAACTATGGACTGAGCATCTCCAGCAGTCCCCCAATACAACTCACCCAATAAGATGGTATTGGGGTAGCCCAATATCACTTTCTAGATTTATTGGGGGAGTTGCTGCAGCAGTACCCCAATATATCTCCCCCAATACCCATATAAAAGGTGGGTCCCACAGGAGTGTAAGAGAAAATATGGCTGAAAAATGGTAGTTGGAATGGTCCCCATGATATTGGGGGAGTTAGATGAGGGAAATATTGGTGGCCACAAAAAAAGGGAGAGGTATTGGGGAACTGCTGGAGCAAGAAAAAAACATAGTTGTCCCCAATATGACAGTTTTATAGGGATAGGGAGAGGTATTGGGGAACTGCTGGAGATGCTCTATCTACTTTTCAACCGTCAACTATGAAGCCATTCACTTTTTAAACCTCAATATGAAAACCTTTCACTTTTCAACATTGGCTAGAGTTTAAGATAGTTTTGTGTGACATGGCCAAGGCTAATAAGACTTTATTGTATTTTATAAATTGGTCAAGCTTTGTTTTCTTATTTCTTTTGATTGGCTGTGTACCTCCTTATTAGTTTGTTACAGAGGTAGGAACTTTATTTTAAATAAAGCTTCCTTCATTTTTTAAAAGACCATTGATAGAGTATCTTAAGAAAAACTTTCAACTTTATTCATTCCCACTGAGGAGTATCTACAACTTAAATATATTCATATATATGAAATAAAGTATATTTTGTACTTTTTATAGAAAAAATAAAAATAATTTATTCCATTCTAATTGCCATTTAATTTCCTATAGAGAAAACTGTTTTTTTAATCTCATATATGCATTGGATACATTGTCAGAGTTGTTTAAAAGCATTATACTAATTTTTAATTTGCAAAATTAGGGTATGGCTTCCAAATTTAGAAAATACTTTATTTTTTTAATAGAAAAGTTCAGTTGCGCATAGGAGTGAAGAACCTAAAAATCAATTTGGTATGGAGCCTGTTTGATTGACAAGTGAAAAGGGATTAGTTTAGTTCAAAGCTATAGATACTGCATGCTATTATTCTTTATTTCACTTACAGAAAATCATTTAGATATTTTTTGAAATTCTAAAGCCGTTTATAAATTTAAAATTGAAAATATGTTGGTCATCTGACCATGTCAACTAGAACCACTCTAAATTTGACAGAAGCTTGGAAAGTGAACTGTTTTTATAGTTGTGGATAGAAAGGTGAATGGGTTTATAACTGAGGGTTGAAAACTGGACTCAGTCCATAGTTGAGGGTTGCAAAACAGACTTTTTCTCAATTGTTAATTAGCATGGGAAACAATTTAGAGCTGTATTACACAGGCAGTGACCAAAGTGATAGATAATCTTTCAGTTAAAACAATAATGTTTCTCAGAATGGAGAATGTGGTTACTATCGAGTTTCTACTGAACTTTTGGTAACATCATTTTGAGGTAAATAGGATGGATTCTTGTTCTTTATCATACAATTTTTTTGGATTGAGTATTACAGAGTAATTTAGGGGGGCAAGTGTGTCCTGGTTCAATGCAGCAATATTATATCAAACAAGGACAGCTTGATCATTAAGAAAATGTTGGCGGTGCTATCATTTAGAGTAAATTGAATCTATTGAAGTCAAATCAGTATGCAATTGTATACCTGACATGAATCAATCATGCTTCTTATCGTTTTTACTTTTTTTTTTCACTGTGGAAATGTTTGATCTCTTACAGGAACACCCAGACCACCCTTCGATCATCTTATCCAAACGCTTGTTTCATTGAGTGTTATTGGAAATTCAGATAAAAGGCCAGCAATTGTTTCCATTGATATCCCTTCTGGATGGCATGTTGAAGAGGGGGATGTCGATGGAGGAGGGATTAAACCTGATATGCTGGTTAGCGTCCTACTTAGAAGCTTTCTGGATTATAATTATAATTCATCTATCAACATAAGAACATGCTGTTTGAAAATTCCAAATTTCATCTTTAAGTAATTGACGTGTCTAGGTGTCATTAACTGCACCTAAGCTCTGTGCGAAAAAGTTCACTGGCCCACACCATTTTCTTGGGGGTAGGTTTGTCCCCCCACCTATTTTGAACAAGTATGGACTTCAGCTTCCTCCCTACCCTAGCACATCGATGTGTGTGAGAATTGGAAAAGCTCCTTCTGTTGACATTTCATCTCTCAGGGAGAACTATATTTCCCCTGAACTTCTTGAGAGTCAAGTGATGTCTGATCCATTTGATCAGGTATGGCCATGCTGGAAGAAACCTTGGGAATTATTCATCCTTTTATTTGAAAAACCTTTTGTTGTTAACAAATGGTTCTTTCATATATATGTAGTTCCTTAAATGGTTTGATGAAGCAGTAACAGCTGGGCTGCGTGAGCCCAATGCAATGGCTTTAACAACTGTCAACAAGGAGGGAAAACCGTATGGCTATTTGTTCTTTAATAACATATTTCAGTCAGCTAAGCTGGTTAACAATACTGTATTAGAAATCTGATATGATAACTATTTGTCCTACTATTTTATCTGCAGTTCTTCGAGGATGGTTCTTTTGAAGGGAGTTGATAAACAGGGATTTGTTTGGTATGTTTCTAAAATTTGTTGTCCCCATCACCCCGTGGAATTCCATAGAAATTTTCAAGTCATGATTTGATAGTTTTTTTTTGTACAGGTATACAAACTATGGTAGCCGGAAGGCACATGACTTGTCTGAAAACCCTAATGCTGCACTCCTTTTCTACTGGAATGAGATGAACCGTCAGGTGAATTTATCTGTTTTGTGCAGTATCACATTGCAACTTGTAAGGGTAAAACAGCAATCAGTATTACAGAAAAAATTTAAGATTAGAGCTTCTCCAATGGGTTATATTACCCATTTTTCAAAATCTATAATAAATTGTGGTGTTAAAGTGTCAAATAAGGTCCCATTAACATTTTACAGAGTCTGATTTGTTACTTTTATTTAGTCCATTTAGGAATCTACATTTTTGTATATTTTACCTTTCTGGTCTCTTTCCATGTTCCATGGTTATTCACCACTTGATTTTGCCTCTTAATTATTAACTGGATCTCAGTTACACTGATGCATGCAGTACTATTCTTTTGTGAAGGGACATGGAATGAGCCACGTTGTATAACTAGGCCTATAAGACTGCACATCGCAGGCTCTAATTGGCTGATATGTGGGATGCAGGTAAGAGTTGAAGGATCAGTTAAGAAGGTTCCAGAAGAAGAATCAGATAAATATTTCCACAGCCGCCCACATGGAAGTCAGCTTGGTGCCATAGTTAGCAAGCAGGTACTGTGTATTTTTAGGATCACAAGCTTAAACTTTCTGTTTCCACATCTTTTACTTGAATGATTAAATGGGATTCTATCTGCTGAGAAGAAAAACCATAGTATTAATAATGCTATTCAACAGAGTACTGTCATTGCTGGAAGAGAAGTTCTTCGACAGGCTTACAAGGAATTGGAACAAAAATATTCTGATGGGTGAGTTAAACATGACAACAGGGTCCCGGTCCATAATTGGTATTCATGACATTCTTTTTGTCCTTTTCGAGCCATAAAAAATTCTTTTTAAGCTGCTTTGTTTGCTGACAGTTCATTTGCCATTTAATCACATCGATATAGTATTTTGGTGTCATAGTAATGGTAACACAAATATTGTGCTTCCTCCTTTTATTTTTGTAAGGGATGCACACAACCCAACAACAACAACAACAACAACATAGCCTTTTGTCCCAAGCAAGTTGGGGTAGGCTAGAGATGAAACCCAAAAGAGACGAGAAACAGGGAGACACAAAAAAGAACATAAAGAGAGACAAAAGAGGTCACGGTTCCGGCACGTTGATTGCCAATCTCCAAGCGCTCCTATCCATAGCTAAATCCTTAGAGATATTCCACTCCTTAAGATCTCTCTTAACGGACTCGTCCCAAGTTAGTTTAGGTCGACCTCTACCGCTCTTTACATTATCGGCCCGCTTTAGAACTCCACTACGCACCGGCGCCTCAGGAGGCCTCCGTTGGACATGTCCAAACCATCTCAACCGATGTTGAATCAAATTCTCCTCAATTGGTGCCACCCCAACCCTATCCCGAATATCGTCGTTCCGGACTCTATCCCTCCTTGTGTGCCCACAACACCAACGCAACATACGCATCTCTGCTACACTCAATTGCTGGACATGTCGCCTTTTTGTAGGCCAACACTCAGCACCGTATAACATCGCCGGACGAATCGCCGCACAACCCAAATTCAAACTTTTTAAAGTTTTAACCCACTTAGTCTAAGAATTTGTAGATTATACCATTCAACTTGGCATCGTCGGATTCATATTTAATGTACTTTCATATCATGCCAATTTCATGGTCATGATCATTATAATATATGAGGTATTAACGGTCAAAGTGTGGAATTACTGAATTAGAGACCGAATTAGAAACCTCACTGGGTCAAACTATGCGTTTCATTTTGAGAAAGTGGTAGCATTATCTTCATAGAAGACTATAAGCAACCTACTGTAATAAAATCAGTTTCAACTTTCAAGGATAGCGATCAGTCGGTCATCATACTCAAGTTCTGATTTTTATTTTTATTTGTGAGCATGAATTGATCAAGCCCCCATATAATAACTATAAATACATAAACGTGAAACATCTGCACCTTTTTCTTCCCTTGAAAGGAAACTGTGGGGCAAAAGACCCCCCAGCATTTTATTTAACGCCAAAAAGAAACCCACACCCTAACACCTACCACAGAAACTAAACTAAGCAAGGAGCATACTGGAGGTTACAAAGTATTCAACCAATCCATAATCCTTGTGTGAAGAGTAGCTTTGATACTGGATAAATGCATAATCACTTCAATCTGCACCTTTGTAGCCATACCCTGTGTCAATCAACAGTATATAGTATGCACCAGCACCACAATAATCCTCTTGCATTGCAGCTTTCGAACATTATTGTTTACTCTCATGCCAAAGAGGACATGAGAGGGATTTTGTTGAACTGTTCGTTGAATTGTGCCATGTGGGTTGTGGAGTACAGTATATCGCAAAGTCTAAGAAACCACTGTGTTGGCATTAGTGGGTGTGCTTCCTGTGAAATACGAATCTTCAGTTAGATGCCTATCAACAACACCTTGGTCAAAGCTGCTAAACTTTGATATATTTGACTATGTGAAGAAAATTGTAGCCACTGAATTCTGGAATTAGCTGTGTTATCTGAAGTCTTAAACCTTAATCCCCTGGCTGTGTTCTGTAACTGCAGTAGCTTGATTCCGAAGCCTGAATACTGGGGTGGCTACAGATTGACACCAACCCTTTTTGAGTTCTGGCAAGGACAACAGTCTCGACTGCATGACCGGTATGCTTCAATCATCCTTTATTCTGTTATCCATTTTCCTGAAAACCCTGTATGCCCCAGGACGGGACAGCATGTATGTTGATACGTGTGATACCTTGATGTAAACAGGCTACAATACTCGCGGAGAGAAGTAGATGGGAGTACAGTGTGGCACATCGAGAGGTTGTCCCCTTGACTGTTAACCTGTCAACACTTTGGTAATAGGGTTGAGCTTATCACCTGCAGTCAAATCTTCTCCAGCAGCAAGACGTCCCAACTGCCCCAAGATGTTAGCGTGGTGATTAGATCCCGTGTTTGAGTGCCAGAACCCAGAAGCTCAGTTCTATGCGGATACTCTTTTCACATGGGCCTTCCACACCATAGCGGTGGATGAACAAGTCATCACTCACCGGATTTCTTTTAACCCCTTTCGTTTCTTCTTCTGTAAATGGCATCCATCGATCCAGGTATTTAAATCTTGCCGATTGTGGACTTGTTGCGCCGTGATACACTAATACTGCGGGAATAAGGCTCTTGAGAATGGCTTTGTCAGCACCGAGCTAGTAAATAAAGATTCAATTTGATTTATGCCTTTACGTCGGCGTCTTGCATTTGTATTTAATGTCTGCGTACTGTGGGTTGAAATTGTGTTTGTGTTGCACCAGCCTGTGTGCGCAGAATTAAGTAGACAGCAGTCAATGGGCTATGGCGGTGCATTGCATATTTGGAGGTGCATTTACACTGTTGTTCAAGCATGCAGGTTAGCACCGGTCACTACCTTCGCAATGGAGAAATTTCTACTCCATGGTTAGGTTCCTTAAGAAAATCCTATTCCCAATGTAACATTACGACAACTCCGGATTGAATTATAGAAATTCACCATTGGATTCTCTTGTAACAGTAACGCGATTCCAAAAAAAAACAAAAAACCTTTGGAGCCTATTGGAACAGTAAAGAAGAAAAATGCTGGAGTTACTACGAAATTCCATTTGTTGCCCTGTAAGATTTTATAAGATGTCCCCTAAAAAATGATTTTATAAGATGTGATCGTGTTTTTACGAGGCTCCAGTTAACATACCCATTGGCCATTGTGTTCCAAATTATTGGTCACTTGTCATGAAACTTTGACCAAGATCATCATAATTTGCAAGTAAATAAAGTAACCCCGCTACTCGTGGAGGGCCCACCAACATCCCACCCTCATTTGATAGCTGTTATTGAGTACGAATGTGAGCAAGGGTCTGAGCAAATTATGAGCTCTCTTCCAGCGCACATTGATGTAATAGTTGCTGATGATTTGTCAGTTCATGAGTAATAGAATTACTACCTAAGCTAAAAAAAATAAAGTAACCCCGCTACTCGTGGAGGGCCCACCAACATCCCACCCGCACGCCACCGCGGCACTGCCATGCCTACCAAAACAAAACCCAGCCCGAGGGCGGAGGCCGACACAGCAGTGTCCGCGGTCTCGCCCGCCCGCTTGTTTCGTCTCAAAAAAAATCATCAAAAAATTCGTCTCAATCAATCAATCAAATAAAGAAAAATATTAACCGAGCCCCTCGCCCGACCTTCACCCACGCGCACTCCGCCGCCGCTTTCGTTGCTCACGAGCGAGACAGCCGGAGCTAGCAAGGGAGGGAGGAGGCGATGGCGGGGGGCGGGGACAAGGTTGACTACGTCTTCAAGGTGGTGCTCATCGGCGACTCCGCTGTCGGCAAGTCGCAGATCCTGGCGCGCTTCGCCCGCAACGAGTTCAGCCTCGACTCCAAGGCCACCATCGGGGTCGAGTTCCAGACCCGGACGCTTGTCATCGACCACAAGTCCGTCAAGGCGCAGATCTGGGACACCGCCGGGCAGGAGAGGCAAGTCCACTCTCTTTTCGCGTTCCTCCTCGTCGATCATTTTTTTTTCTTTTTTGTTGTCGTGGGTGGGTGGGTCGGGATCTGGGTGGTGATGCGGAGCAGTGAGCTAGCGCAGCGCGCTTTAGTCATTTTGAGCTTGATTTCTCTCTATTTCGCATTTTTCGAGTGTCAGGTCGATGCATTGTTCGTGTGATTTTGATGTGGCGCGAGCGAAGTAGTTACGAACGATTTATGGTACATTATTGTTGCACCAAAGGTGGTTAGTACAGTCACCCAGTTGTCAGCTTAGCTTGCCTTACCTTTCACCCTACTCAAGGGAATTAGATGGAGTGTCCTGTGCCATTGATGGCTTTTGTATGAGTCTGCTAAAATTGTGTGTGCGTTTTTGGGCGTTATACAGATGCAGCGTTGTGAACTGGCCTGATACAGCATAACATTTTTCTAAATACTAAAACACTACTGCTAGTTGTTGCATGTGCTGTCACTCCTGTTGTCATCAGTGACATGGTGGGAAAATGTTGAGCAAAACCACTATTTTTTCATTTCGACCCCAGGCAGCCTTCAATTGGACACCTGTGGCCTCTAGAAACAGCCTGCTAAATTTTATTTTCGTAGTCCTACAGATCCAGAACTCAGCAGTGTGGATTTAGCAGAAACAACAGTCTTGTCGGTGCATTGGTCGGATACGGAACATGCTTTACTAAATATGCTAGTGTTTTCATTGTATGTCATAGGCATCGATGGTAGCAAGTTATGCATGGTGTTCTCATTTTTCAATGGGTTGGTTGGGTCCGTAAATGGTGGACAAGATTTACGAAATAAAACATTCTTTGCTGCATGTGGCTGGTGCTATGGTCTTGTAGTCATAGGGTGTGTGTGTGTGTGCCACCGCATGATACAGAATTGCCACTAGAGTTGTGTGCTGTTCTTTGCTTTTTCGACACTGGAAGTTGTGTTGTCTGGATAATGTCCACAGACCACATGATGCAAATCTTTCCCTTGAAATCACCGAGGAATAATATTGGAAATATGATGAAAAAGTAATATTTTTCATATGGATAGTGAATTGATGCTGTAAATTCATCTTGTACCTCAATATCCTTACTTCCAAGGTAAATACCCAATGCATTTCTTTAGTTCTCCACTGCTCCTACGTATTTCCTAACAAGCATGCAACGGTAAAGCATGCTTTGCTTTGATGATGTCATTTGATAGGCTTATGGCTTTAGAGACTTATGGTTTTATGGGGGGCGGGAATCGGTGCCGAGCTTGAGAGATTAAAGGAGTGAACATAGGAAGGTTGTAGTAGTTATCCTTGTCAACTATTGTTTTTCTGTACAGGTAAAATTTGTGGTGTTATTTTAAATTTTGACACATTCGTGCATGATACTTCTCGGGTATGCTTTTTTACGTTCATTTAGTATACTTGTTTGTGCTATGTAGTTGCCATCATTTGAACTTATAGTAAGCAAATATTGATCTGCTTTGATGAGCACACACATGGTTCATTTCATTTCTTTTCAAAAACAATAGGTGGATCAAATTGAGGAGCCATGGACTCATCACACTTTGCAATATATATACTGATACCAATTGCCATACGATTGTTTAGACCTAGGATTTGATGAAGCAAACATGAACCTTTTGATGTAAAAAATTTGCAGATTTTCCTAGCAAATAAAATTGGTGCACTCTTGATGTTGAAAATAATCTTACATCATGTTATGCTCACGTTCATTAATACAATGTGCATGGGGAAGGGGTGCTTCAGATGTGCTCATAGCCGTGGAAGGATAATCTTCCATTTTTTGTGGATGATCTGAAACTTCGACATATTTTGTGTTTGAAGGTAGTTATTTGTTAGGCTTCTTGTTGATCCATGTGCAATTACTGAAAATTTTTGTTGGTCGCATTATATTGTAACTGTATGTCTGCATCTGCAAGAATATTGATGGAAGGGTTAGTAACACATATGATCCATTCTTGAAATAGGCATTTCAGTAGTTTGACCAGTTTTTACTATGTATTTCAAATGTAGTAATATGTTTCTCTTGCAATAGTCATATCATTATTTAGTTTAATCCTGATGCTTGTTTTCCTGTTTATAGAATTATAAGTTGATGTTTTTAATGTCTGCATCAAAATGGAGAGTTTGTTTTGCATCTTTTCTTGTATTTGTATAGATTAAATAGAAATAAGTCCATTTTTAAACCTTAAACTTCTGCAAGTCCAATTCTAGCCCTTGAACTACAATACCAGACAAACTTTGGTCCTCCAAGTATCCAAACTGGACATTTTAGATCCCTCATCCCAATTGAAGCCGGTTTTTAGCTGATGTGGAGGTGGTTTTGATTAGATCAACCTGCCCTGTTCCTTCCTTGAGGATTCCAAGTTCAAGCCATCATCCATGGAGTGCAGACCCTGCCTGCTGCCAGCACCCCCCCTGCCTCTGGAACAGCAGCAGAGGCAACAGCTTCCGCTTAGTGCTTGCTACCCAAGTCACATGAGTTGGGTAAGGCAAAGCTGTGGGCAAGGAATTAACTAGGAGACAGATGAGGCTGTCCCCTACTGCTGCTGCCCCAAAGAAGAAAAATGAGAGATTAGAGAAGCCATGGCCATTCCAAGGGAGAGCTCAGATCTGGAGGCTGGAGCCAGATCTGGAGACAGCCCCAGGTTGGCCGGTTACCAATTAAAGTCCTTTTCCACTTGCTGTGCTCCAAAAAAACTTTTCTATTTTCCATCTGTGCGAAGATAGGAGAGCAGGCCATGCACCTTCTGGCCAAATTTTGGCAGGCGTGCCACAAACGCTCATGATGAACTCACACAGGCTGTTGCAAAGGGAGACAAAGATGGATGTAGAGGAATACATGGCCTCCACGTCCATGATTCTTTTATTCCTATTTGTGTGATTTGGTTGCCATGTGTGAAGAAACACTGAAAAATTGAAGGAAAAAACATGAAACATCCATGTGGACACCTGGCAGTGCCATGCAGCAAAACAACTCCATGTCTCAGCGCCACATTGGACAACCACTTTTAAATGGTCTTAGGGTCAAAAAATGATCAGTTTGAATGCTTCAGGGGGCTAAAGATGTCTGGTAGTGAGTTTGATGGCTAAAGTTGGAATCTGATAATAATTTGTGGGTCAAAAATGGATTTCTTCCTATTAAATATCATGGCACAAGTTCTATTGCATCATTCTTGTTTATTTTTGAAATGTGGTGGTATATTATAACTATAAATACATTCATCTGCAAAGTTTCTATAAGTTAATTTTGTTTCTCTGAGAACTGACAACAATTTGGAATGATTTGTTCAAATTCCTTCCTGACCACTCCTATTGTAGCTGTTACCTATGCCTATGATTTCAAACAGCACACATGCTTTATTCTACTGCAATCATACCAATATTTTATTTAGGCTGCTGCTGTTTTTTTTCCTATTGTTTCTCATTTGAACTGTATTTTGATTCGCACTGATGCATCCGATGCATGATAGGTTGCCTACTGTTAATTTTATGCATTGGACATCCTGCATATTAGTTAGCTGCCTGTCTGTACGCATAGCTTTCATCCTGTAGTTAAAGAAACAACCCCAGTTGGGTAGGGATGCAGATTTTATTGGGTTGACCCAATGACCCACTATCCTATACATAAACTGTAGCATAAATACCCTGGGTTGGCCCACTAAATTTTGGTTCCAGTTGGTGTCAATGTCAAGCACTCCTGGGTCTTAAGTAGCCCAATCACCACCCACTGCGATAGCGCTGTCTCTGTTGCCTTGGGCCCTGGCACTACCTGCATTGCCAAAGCTGAAGATGCTGTGGATGAGGATGATGGCGGCTGTGATCTGTTAAGCATGATGGTGTGGTGCCCCTGCAGTTGTCAGTCTCCCCCACAATGGCTACGTGCCTTCTTGTTGAGCCTGCGTGAGGCGGCTGCCGCTGTAGGGGGCACCCTGACATCCCTGCTGCTTGCTGAGATGTCAGCGGCCATGGCTGTGCTACAGACACAGAAGGTGAAAATCAGGTGCACCAGCTCGTTACCCTGGAGCTCCATTGGGTTGAACCACAATCTTGTACCAGTCACCTCAGCCTGAGTGACTGGCCTGTCCTATGTCGTACCATTTGTCGTTGACCTCCCTCTCCCTCTGCTTTGCCATTTTTTGTGTACCTGGAGCTGGAGGCACTGCTTGCATCAACCGTGCAGACATTCTTCAGTGCCATGGCCGCCACCTGCTGGTGTGCCGTACCCAGGGCTCGAGCGCTCCAGCACCATCCTTGTTCACGGGCCCAACGTCCCTTCGTGATGGCATTCTGCATCAAGGTGAAGTGAATCAGCTGCCCTCCCTCCCTCCCTGCCTGCCTGCTTCTGTAGCAAATTGAGATTTTGCTTCTTGTGCTGCCGCTGTTGTGATCAGGTAGCAGCAAAAAGACAGGCTGGAGTACCTAAGTGCACATATCTTCATTACTGAAGCCCTCCCTGACCCACTGGGCCAACTGGTTCCAGGACCTCAATGAATTTGGTCGGCCCAAAGTAATTAGCTAAATATAGGTTGGGTCAAGGATTGGTTGACCCATTGCAACCCAGCTGCACCGCTGACACATCATGTGATAGCAGTTCACACTTTTATCTGAAATATTATATCTTTGTTTTACTACCTAGTAGCTTGGCAGCTTCTCATGCTTTATTGTTTCAACTACGCAGGTATAGAGCTGTCACAAGTGCCTACTACAGAGGTGCTTTGGGAGCTCTGCTAGTCTATGATATCACGAAACGCCAGAGCTTCGACCACATACCTCGCTGGCTGGAAGAGCTTCGGGGCCATGCTGACAAGAACATTGTCATCATGCTGGTCGGCAACAAGAGTGACCTCGAAGAGGAGCGTGCTGTAAGCACTGAAGATGCCAAGGAGTTTGCCGAGAAGGAGAACCTCTTCTTCCTCGAGACCTCCGCGCTGCAGGCGACCAATGTCGAAAATGCCTTCCAGACCGTCTTGACAGAGATCTTTAAGATCCACGGCAAGAAAAACATGGCAGCGGACCCAAAAGCCAATGGGGCTGCACCATCGCTGGCAGGGAAGAAGGTCATTGTCCCAGGCCCTGCTCAGGAGATCCCCAAGAGCAAGTGCTGCAGTTCCATGTGACATGTTGCCTGAATTTATTTGGGTTTGTTTGTGTCCAAAATATTCTCGATATCTTTGTGGATGTACATCTATACTGGAATAGGCTTAGATTTGAATTGTTGGTTATCTTTATGTTCGGATTGAAGGGAACGATATCATAGGCCCTGTTCGGCAGGTTATTTTTTAGCTTATAAGCCGGCTGTGGCTGATTTGCTGTGAGAGAAAAACACTGTTCCACGGCTGATAAGCCGTGCTGATAAGCTCAGCCGAAGAGGGGATAGTTTAGATTTGTCACCCGTCTCCAAGGTGACACGAGGATAGGGACTGAGGAGAAAAGCTCTGTTTGCATAGACTTGTTGGATTAATTACAAAAATATAAGTGTATGCAGATTATTTTTACGATGCCTTGAAACCTTCGTGTACAGTGAGACACTGGTACAATTGTATCAACCTGCTTGTGTGATACCCTTTGGTGTGCATGGAACGTCTGCACCATATGGGTTTAATAACACGAAAGTGTCTGGATTATAGTGCCATTTGTTTTCCACAAGACGGAATATTCCTATAATATGGTGGTGCGAACGCAGAGAACAGGGTTGGATTGGGCTCAAAAACAAACGCGCATGCGCATAAACAAAATAAAAATCATATATGAATTAGTACATGTGTTAAACTAGCAAAAGTGTCTGGACGTTGTAACGGGATAAAAATAGTACTAGGATACGTGAGAACATCTCAAATGGAGAAGTGTTCTTCCTAGCAAATGTATGCATGCCTTTCCAGACAGACCAAGCCATTGGCCTTGTTTAGATACTCAAATTCACCCCCAAATTCCACTATGCAAAAAGAAGATTCCCCGTCACATCAAAATGTCAGCACATATATGGAGTACTAAATGTAGATGAAATCAAAAACTAATTACACAGTTTTGTTGTACTTTGCGAGACGAATATTTTAAACCTAATTAATCAATATTTGGACAATTATTACCAAATAAAAACAAAATTGCTACAGTGTGACGTGACATCTACTATGCAAAATTTGGACCCCAAATTTGGGATCTAAACAAGGCCATTAATTTCTTCTATTATTGTCAACTTTCAAGTAATGTTCCGCGGGTATGATAGTTGACATCAATGGTATTGCCACATGATGTGCTTAGACTACCTGTAGCGGAGACTGTAAATAGAACGGTAAATTCATTTAGCGTACCAAATATGCCGCAGCGGGGGACGCACCCGGTCCAGAAGGACCTTGCGTCCGTCCAGTGTTGTACCATTTGTCCGGTAAATGTCAGAGCGCATGCAGTGGTGAGGGAGGGGGGAGAGAAGTGAGAGGTGAGAGAATGTGCAGCGGTGGGCCCTATTATTTCAGGTAACAAAAAAATATTATAACCCACAAACCAAAAATCCAAATTAAATTCTGATTGCACCATTGAATTCGTTTCAATAAATCTTTCAAAACTAGATCTCACATGGATATATTTAGATAAAGTGATATGTGGGCCCCACAGTGGATAAATGATGATATAGATGATGGATAGGTGCGGGAGAAATGAGTATAAAGGAGAGAATCTTGATGACCAGGATGTATAGAGGATGAAAATAGAGGATCATGAGTGTAGATAGCCTTAGCATGACCTGTTTACCACTTAAAATCTGCTAGTCATTTGGAAAAAGTTGCCTATATCATAGGTCCCGTTCAGCTGTGCTGATAAGCTGGCTGAAAAACACTGTTGGCTGATTTGTTATAAGAGAAAAATACTGTTCTGACTGAAAAAACAAGCTGAAAAAGACGGATTATAAGCCGAATGAATAGGGCCATACTAATATGGTTAATTTCATTAGTACTAACAGATTGCTATGGTGTTACCATGTTAGATCACTAATGTAATGTGTCTTTTGATTTCTACAAGGTTGGATCAGTCCATGGTGTGATTTTTTACAAGCTGAGCCATCCAAGGCAAAAAAAAAACTTATTCATTGTCATTGCAACGACAGGTTAAAATAGCCAAACCAAACATCTTTCATGCTGTTACGTAGAAAAAGATTTATTATTACATAAAACAAGGACTGCCGATGGTATTAAAGTTTTCTCTTGTTCATGAGTCTCATTTGATATGGTATTATCTTTTTTACTAGGAAATAGGCACGTGCGTTACAACAGGAGAAACAACTAAACATTCATAGAAAACAACAACAAAATACTATATATCTATTTATGTTTAACCATTTCTATAAAATTTAAAAGACATAACTTATTTACGATGACCATGACATCCTGGCAATAATATGATAATGGCCTACTTAGCTGTATCAAAACAAAATACAACATTGATAAAAAAAATTCTCCCCCATTTTAAAATAAAGAAATATTTACTACTGAATCTCCCAATAAAAAATACTGACATTAGTTGATGTCGCTTGCATATTTAGATGGCTTACACATATGTGTATTTTTGTCACTCTTTATTAGCTACATATAAGATACTCTCTCATGTGGGAATAAATTGGAGCACTCGAAGCCACTCAGACATTGTTCAACACTTTACACACTGTTCCATTGCTGTTTAACATTGTTAGACACTGTCTTATACCGTTAGATGTTGTTTAACACTGTTTCCTCTACTGATTGCATAGTTCACTTTCCCCTTTTGCTATTCATGCAAAATAAAACCGGCGCGGCCGAGCACGCCTACCGTGCTAGTATTTCTTCAATGAGGTGAAACTAGAGCATCTGTCGCCTTTCGTGCTCTCTCTAACTCATCATTTTTATTATCCTTGAAGCCATGTCTAGATGCCCCTGAGCCATTGGCCATAGATGGAGTTGACGTTCCACGGTCACTCCTCCACAATGTGAAGCAAACGTCTTCCCTATCCCAAGTGTCTTCTATCACATCACTATCACTATAGGAAGAAGCAATGGCGGTTGTTCCTAGTATAGAGCACATCCTCCAAGTTGAACCAGAAGAGTATGTTCTTTGTCAACTACGAATCTCCTTGCTCAACTGGTACCAGCATCCACAAAATGCAAGAGTTTGGCTGAACAACCGGAATCAACCAGGATGGACGGAATCAACTAGAACCATGGAAAGTACGGAATTGGATCTCTAATGTACAAGTCTAGACGACAATGTGAGGTAATCCGGCCCAAACCAGAACGACACTTATACTGAGCTATCTTCTTGTTTCATATAGGGAATTCTCTCTTGATTATTTACAGAATCTAAGTAGTGGAGTGCTAAAAGGATTTGGCAAGTAGCATTCATGTGTGCTTTCACTGCAATATACATGGATCTATGATGATCTGCTTATGTCACAAATCTTGGAGAGTTCATCATAATAGTGAAATATATGGCATTTGCATTATAGAAGTCTATTTTGTCATAACTCATACGCGTTAAACCATGCTTTATGATGAAAACATATTTTTTGACATAGATTTTATTGTGATCCTTCTTTCATTGTATGTTTATAACGCTTGATTTTCATCACAATCTAATAATACAAAATATTACTAAATGTCTTGAGGCCTATTGAGGCCCACACAGCGACAATACTGTTAGTGGGCCAAATATATAATTATAGGCCTAATTAGTTATGCGCAGAGCTCATTTAAATAAGATAAATTTACACTAGTTTAGGCCCAATTTTGTCATAGTCATTTTTGGGCCTAAGACATTCATGTGGCAAATTTTAGTTTATGGCCTATTTATTTATTAGGGCAAAAACATTCTAGAGCCTAGACTTTAAATAGGTTTAAACCATTCATAGCCTTGTTTATAGAATGGGCCCACATGGATCTAGAACATAATCGGTCCATTTACACACCTGAGACAAAATTGGCCTATCCGAAGATCCACCATAGATCGACATGTTATAAGTTTCACAACAAAACACATCTATTACAGCCCATATATGAACTCAAAATCCATCTAGTACAATTCACATATATATCAACCCCAACATATATACATGCAACAGTGACAACCCATATAAATGCAACATCACAACCATATATCAATCCATAATCTCATTCCAAAAGATAAATTACTATGGTCACATCCACATGTGCCTAACCTTTTTGAAATCCTACTACTATGGCACTGTTGTATGAAACATAATAAGTTATTATTATCTTAAAATGGTAAACATACAAGTTTGAACCTTGAAATTAGTGTCTGACTGCTAATTAAGAAGAAAAATCAACACAAGGTTATAACAACAACTATTGGTGACAAATGAGCGGTAGTTTGGTTGGTGGAGTCTCCTCCACCTATCTTCTCCCGCCGTCCCTTTTTAACTGTCATTCTCACATATCGAGGATCAGAGTCAAACGTACTCAATTTTGATCAAATATATACAAGAGATTACTAATATTTATGGTATGTAATAAGTATCATTAGATTAATCATTTAGTATATTTTATAATAATACACTTATTTAACGATAAAAATATTACTAATATTTTTTTACAAATCTAGTCAAAGCTAGCATGAAAATCTAAGCGGCACTTAAAAAGGGACAGAAGAAGTAGACTCAAATCCAGCAGGCTAGGCATTTGCAAAACGTGTGCAGTACTCTGGCCAGTGCTTGGTAATTGTTATTACTCGATCCCTTAAGACAAAGCCAGGGGCCCAATGCAAGGGGATGTCACATCTCCTTGTTGTCTGAGCATCTTTTTTTTTTCAGAAGTTATTGGGGCGGAGCATACGTAAAAGGTAGTATTCAACATCAAAGGAGCATCATAGATAGACGCCCGTTAATTGGTTTGTCGAATTCAAATAATGCACAGTCGTCTGATGATCTCCTCGGAGATGACACTTGAAATAAAAATACTCCACATATTCAAACGCTGCAGCAGGGTGATGTCAAGATCACCAAATGACGACGTCGTACGTGCACATATGAAACGGCGGGCAGATATGCTGTATCCATTGGCTTAGCTCATTATGCGCTTCACTTTCCGAGCAAGATGCATCGTCTTCGTCTACAATAGCCTGCTGGGCCACATCCGGCCAGTATATTATACTACCACTAGTATTGCTGGTCTTTACCGGAGCATTTCAATATTGCAAACAAAGAGGGCCGCATCGAGGCGAGCACATTCTCTCCCCCCATCCCCTTCTAATAATCGTCACCAATCAGCCAGAAAGAGACCTCAATTTCTTTGCTCTGCTTCCAGTACTGTACATGGTTAAACAAGTCCACTCGTCGCTGTCACGCTTGCATCACTAGCTAGCTTAGCTAGATTTAATTTTCTTCATTTCCATTGTTGCCTAAAGAAGCACATCCTACTATCCTAGATTGACAATCTAGGTACAAATACGGCATGCGAAAAGTTTTAACTCTACAGGTGGATACGTATAACTTTCTTCTCACTGGTTTTTAGTTTTTACCCTAGCTAGCTAATTCTTTACCCATAATATATATAATACTCCCTCCATCTTGAAATACAGTGCACCGTAACTTCTAAAATTTAAACTGAAATATAGTGTATTCTGTAGGTGTCAATGCCTAAATTTGGCAAAGTTTATTAAAAGAAAACCATAATTTGAGAAGAAATACCTTAATTGGTATTAATCTATGGGTACATGTGTCATTTGAGGATTTGCTTTAGTTATCTTATATTTTTAGAATGCATAATGTTACAGGACAGAGGGAGTGTATCTCTCCCTCCAAATAATGTAGTAATAAAAACGATTTTACATAACGGCTAGGTTGTTTTAACTTTGTAACCTAGCTACAATGCCTTTAATTTACATATGTATCCTCAAGCATTTCCTTAATCCTCTCTGTCTCCTTGATATGTGGTCATGTTTCTCTGATAAGCATGCCCCACAAGTAGGTATATGTACTGTCCACATTCTAATAAGAGAGAGAGATGTCTAGTCTAATAATGCTGTAAGAAATTAACTCAGGAGAGAGGGGGTAACAACAGCATGTCAACCCAGATTTGTAGAATAACCCGGCCTCTCTCCTTCCATAACCTGTGTCCCCGCCAGTAAATAAAAACTATAGAAATTGACTCTACATAGTTACCCCCGTCCCGGCCCCATGCATGCATGTACAGCGCCATATGTTTTTACAACAATGGTGGATGGATACGATACCAAGTCTCCAGGCAGCCAACAGCTCACCTCACCTCTCTACCAACCCTCACCGCCGTACCAGCTGCCGATGCCTGTGCTCTGCTCCTCCGCGAAGAAACCGTCGGCGCCGGCGCTGAAGAAGCCGTCTGCTTCCTGGTCCAAATGCGAATCCCCATGGTATATGGAAGGGAAAGAGGAGGCCAAGAAGGAGGTGAAACCCGTGAAGCCCGCCAGCTGGTGGCCCGTTTGTTGCTGCTGCTGCTGCTGCTGCTGGTCCAAGGCCGCGCCGGAGTAGGGCGCCGGCGACGCCTCCTCGTTGAACACGGCGCTCGAGTCGCTGTCCGTCGACCCGTCCTTAATATACACAGCGGCCGCCGCCGCCGCCGCTGTCGTCGCGACCGGCAGCAGCTCCTCCGCGGACTCCAGCTTCACCTCCATCTGCTTCTCCACCCTGTCCCTCAGCTCCCTTATCTGACATGCATGCATATAGATGGACATCACATCACATGGATGGCTTCTTGCTCGATCAACTGATCTGTAAATTAAACCTCCACAAGGGTGGATGAGACATAGCACTAGCACCAATCCATTTCCGTACCTCGGCGGCGAGGGCGTCCTTGTCGCGGCGGAGCGCGTCGCACTCGGCGCGGAGTGCGTCGTGGCGTGCGCGGAGCGCAGCGAAGTCGCGCTCGATCTGCTTGGTCTTCCAGCGCGCGCGGCGGTTCTGGAACCAGACGGCGACCTGGCGCGGGTGGAGGCTGAGGTCGCGCGCGATCCGGGCCTTGCGCTCCGGGTCCAGCTTGTTGTCCACCTCGAAGCTCCGCTCCAGCGCGCGCACCTGATCTGCCGCCAGGCGCCGCTTCTTCTCCCCGAGGCCACCGCGGCACCCTGCAAGCTCCTCTTCTTCGTCCTCCTCCTCGTCGTACGCCCCGGCATCCAGGTCGTCGCGCTCAGCCGCGGCCGTGCCATCGCTGCCGTTCACTCCTCCGTGCCGCTCCATGTACCTGCAGCTGTCTTCTGCAAGTGCAAGCAAGAGAGAGAGATGAAGCTAGCAGACTAGATTAATAGGCCATGTTGTGCTGTGTCGTTATATATATTGTCACTTTGTCAGTAGTGGACTAGTGGTGCTAAAATCTTCCAGTAGCCTCTTGTTAATTTGCTGTCTTTGTCACCCAGACACTATCCCATGTACGGTTATTTCATATTCTTCAAATCAAATGCATATACATACGACTGATAACCATGTTTTCAAGATATTAATTAGAGCAAAATGTAGATGTAAGAACTGCCAAGCAAGCAAATTGTTGTCTACCTTGTTGATCTGTAGCCGCTTGACCGCTGACCATTGAGGATCCCCTGCTGGTCGGCCTCTTCATCTGTGCTCAACTCTTGAGTGGGAAATGAAGCTGCAGCGATTGAGATGGATCTTGCTGTAGCATATATAGGAGGGTTCTTCTCACATACAAGAGCAGAACAGCATGGCACTGGACTTGTTGAGCTAGAGAGAGAGAGAGAGAGAGAGAGAGAGAGAGAGAGAGAGAGAGAGAGAGAGAGAGAGAGAGAGACTTGGGGCGGGATCGGAGGAGAGCCTGGATCTACAAGTAAACAAGCTGGCACTAGAGACTTGGGCAGCAGCGCAAATAAACTGATGCAAGAGGCCAAGGAGGTGTATAAATAAAAGCAGCGGTTGGGTTGGGCATGTGGGTGGTGCCCTGATGGCATGTGCCATAGATATTTGATGCCTAACATGTTATCTTTGGCAGGTAAGCCTTTCCTACTTCATATATAAATATTCTCCTTCTCTAATATTGGCTTACAATTGACTGACGATGCAATTACAACGCGTAGACGCCGTAGCCCGGCCGCGTAATAAGATCATCAATTCTATCATACGATTCCAAGGGTCTCTTACTTCTATAAAATAGCAATTAATTAATTTCTTCAAAATTCCTTGAAGGATATGGCATGAAAATTTTTGTACTAATGTACTAATTTGTGATTTATTACGCTTGTATACGTCTTCAGATCCATTATAATTTACACAAACATATGATCATTGTTTCTAGTATATTTTGGAAATAAAAAGTTTCAAAACTATTTGGTGAATTAATATGTTATACCGTTGAAATATATGATATAATATAATCTCAAATGGCCTTTAGTTAGAATCAAATAAAATCATAGATTCTACGCACCGAATGCAATTCTACCAGAAGACTTTGATCTAATTAATTTGCAACTTAAACAACCATAGCATACAATGCTACAATTATGATGACTATTTTTTATTTTTTATCTTGAAGAAACCATCATTGTACATTTTCAACATTAACAATTTTGGCCAAAATTTCTAAAATTAGGTAGATTGTTTACTCCAAGGCAGCATTTTTTTTGCACAATTGTCAACACTTCACTAATTTCAGCTGGGCATATGTATGGCCTGTTGGGATGAACTTTGGCATGGAAGTGGAAGGTAAGTGCAGAAATTGCATTCATGTAAAGTTTTGTGTTAAAATAACCATTCCTGAATTGAAATGCTGTACACAACTATGTCCAGTAAGATATTTGTAAGGAATATATTTTCTCCAGCATGCACTACACTTGCAGAAACCATATTGGAATAGTTGTATAGGAGTGCTTATAAACAAATAATCTTCACACATATAATTGAATATTAAGAGAATTTACAACGATTAGTAACCTTCACCAACATTGCTAGACTTCAAGTTATATTGTTCATTAAGATATTTTACATTCACTACAAATTTATAATATAGCATCTATTGAGTAACAATAGCCCACACGATTGCATAGAGGTTGGAAAACATAATTACATATGTCATACATATTGATGCCATTGATTGAACTGTCATTTGTGCTTTTGCAAATATGATCGCAAATATATACTTTGTATAGATAATGATCTGCAATATATAGCTCTTGTGATTGGGTCGTTGCGATTACGGGTCGTTAATGACATTTTCTCTGTCTATTTAAACAAAACAATATTGGTGATGATTTTTACCGTAGACTCATAATACGAACCATTGGCGAAAATGATTTTCACCAATGGTTTGTATCACAAGCCAGTAGTGAAGATGGACATGATTTTTACCGTCGGTTCGTAAACTAAACCGTTAATATTGTTACACACTACTATATAATTGACTTTTACAAGGGGGCTTTTTTTTGTGTAGAGTCAGCTCAATCTACAGACACCTAAAAATGCATTCGTAGAGGCTACAACTATTTTTAGCCGCATCTACAAATGCCCTTATCTGTAGAGGCGACTTTATTTTCAGATGTCTCTAGAAATCGATTTTTAGAGGCGGTTGTATTTCCTGCTGTCTCTATAAATTGATTTTTAGAGGCAGCAAATAGCGCCGCAGGAGGTGCGCAGTAAAATTCAAATTTTTTAATGACCTCGTATGGAAAAATGACCAAACCAAAGTAGATCTTACAAAGCTATACAACTTTGTAGTTAACAACCTTTTTATTTGAAACTATCCAAGGAAAATTTCGTTTGAATTTCTCACATTTGAAATATTCAAAATTTTCAAACAACCTTAGATTGAGAAACAACCAAAATCAAAGTTGTAGATCTCAAAAAGTTATACAACTTTATAGTCGACAACGTTTTCATTCGAATTTCATTTAGTGTCCCAATCCTCATTTCAAAATCAAATGAAGATAAAATGAGGAGAAATAATATCTCACATGGACATAAGTGATTTGTTGGTGGGGTGGTTAGGGGAGATACATGCGAGGCCTAAGGTCGTGGGAATGATCCCCCTCAACTGCAGAGCGTGCGTTTTTCATATAAATAATCGATTTGACTTGTGATTTCTAGCCAACGATTTGTAGAGGCGGCTTTATAATCGCCTCTACATATGATTTGTAGAGGCTGAAAACTTTCCCAGCCACCTCTATAGTGTCTTTTTAGAGTAGTGAGAAAAAATATGAATAAAAAATTATTTTAGCTGCTGGCTCGTAATGCCAATCGGGGGTGAAAATAATTTTCACCAATGGTTCATTAAACCAACCATCAGAGAAAATTGCTGACAACATCCCTAATGCTGCGCTTCTTTGGTGCCGCGGCCAACAAAGGGACCAACTAGCCCGCGTGGCAACCCCTATTTGGTGGTTGCGCATGTGGTGCGGATGGATGGACCTGTCACCCCGTTAGTTCTTTTTTTGAAAGGGTAAAATTTTCATTACTCAAAGATAGAGTACAGAGATGGGACAGAACAAGCCCCGTTGAAAGTTCTCCAAATTGGACTGGATAGTACAATTTCTAGAATGCACTAAAGATTCGCAAGAGAAGCAGTAAGAGCTGGGAATCACAGCCTGTCTTGCCTTCTTTGCGAGATTGTCGGCCACTTTATTTGTAGCTCTTCCTATTTTGATGATAGAATGATGTAGATTTTCTGTAACACAAGTGAAATCTGCTAGAATTGGATGAAGCGTCCAATGTCCAGGATCATGGATAACTGTCCTCTTGTTCGCCGCTGTAGCCAAAGTTTTGTTGTCGGTGAGGAAGACCGGCCTTTGTAGATTCAAAGCAATAGTAAGCTTGGCTCCGAGTAGTATTGCCCAAGCTTCAGTTTCCAGTGGTTGCAAAGGCATGTCGAATTGCCACTTGAAAAAAGATTCCACTACAGAGGCTATGTGTTGGAGATAGAGAATGAATATTCCCATCCCTGTTTGGGTTGCATTCAAATTCTGTTGTACACAAACTGAAGCATCACAAAAAATTTTTGGTCCATCAGGAACCTGCATAATTTGACTTGGAATTTGCATATGTTGAGATTGAGTCAGATGTATGTCTTCTACTGCCAACTTGTAAGCCATATCTATGGCTTTGTCTTCATGGAGCGCTCTTGTAGGCGACCAATGAATATTATTAAACCTGTGATCATTTCAAGATTTCCAAAGACACCACATGATAGGGAAAATTAAACTTGCAGTTGCCTAGGGAGGTCCTTGTTGCAAGATAGTTGCAATATGCATGTGAAGTCCATGGCCTGTAGAAGGTAAAGCATGAGGTTAGAGTCCTATGACAGATCCAAACCACACAGTCCTAGCATAATAAAAAAATAGGTGAGTTTTATCTTCTTTGCATCCACAACGGGAGCAAGCTTCATTACTCCGTGGAATTATTCGATGGAGTCTGCTTGCTTTGCTCAGTCATTTACTCATCTGTCATCTGTCTCTCTATTTCTCTCTCTCTCTTTCTCCCCCATGTTGCTCCACTCCTCCAGGCCCGATGTGGGCAACTGGAGGGGTGGTTCTGGTGTGGGAACCTAGCAGGCGGCCCCTGCATGGCGGCCACCCCTTGCCCGAGCACCGTCGGCCTGAGGGATGCCACCGGCCCAGCGCCTTGGCAAAGGTAGCCTGGCACAGCGACCGCCATCGCCCGTTGAAGGATCGAAATAGGCGACCAGAGGGGGGTGAATGGTCGCGGAAGCCAAAAATTTCTAACCCTTCCCCTAAACACAAAACCTGATTAAATCACGTTTCTTTTTTTTTAAATCTGGACAGAACTCTATATACCTAGTAAACCTGATGTGGACAAAAATCTGTAACTCCGATCGACCTAAAAATTTGTCAGATTAAACTAGATGAAATTACGAAACTAACCTAACTGGAATCACGTCAATCGGACTTACGGATCTTGAGATAAAAATAAAACAAGCAGACTATGTCAGATGCTAACAAGAATTGTAAAGAACAAATCGAGATGCACAAGATCAATCATTATAGGTGAAAGATTAAATTGAGTAATTGAACTTACAAAAGTGTATCTAGCCTCCGCCCGAACATCCTCCCTCTCTTAATCAGAGAGATCAACAAAAACCTCTCACTAGAATTCAAACCCTAGGCTAGACCAAAGAGAGAAGAACTGAACCATGGAACCCACGGGTCACGAGTACTGTTCATGGGTACTGTTCACACGTGAATAATAACTCGCCGGGAGTCCAAAACGTCCAATCCTCTCAACCCTAGGTGCCACATATTTATATCTCCAAAGGATGGCACGACCTATTTTCACATAACCCCCTACGCTAAATAAATCCAACGTAAGGGCGTAAATTCCAATTATGTCCTCCATGGCAAATTCCGCGATGTCCGCGATCCCTTCATCTCTGCGATGTGATCCTCTCGATGTCGCCGCATGAGCATCCGAAATCGTATCCCGATCGCCAGAATTTCCATCTTCGGCCAACGCATGCCGCACGAGCGTCCCGGTACGATGCATGGCTTTGTGGCTCAACCAGTGAACCCCGGATTTTGTGGCGTAATCTGGAAACCTCCCTCGACGTCCTCCCACCGTGTAGCCAGGTACAGTAGACGTACACCACACGATCGCCTGTCCCTCGAACGCAAGCCTCGATCCGCCCTTCTCCGCCCCCACGGTTCTTCGGCACGGCATCCTATCCTCGTTCTTCACTCGTCGCCGCATGTACCTTGTCTCCACCTGTCACCTACAACCACAACCTGCCGAGAGACACATCACACGCACACAGTGTTGTCAATCGCTCATCACCAAGGTGCTAGCTCACCGGCATCTCACCCGTCCCCACCGCATTCGAGTGCTGTCAGCCATCTCCCTCCTTCTCCGTGCGTGCAGGTGCATTCATCTCCCTCAATCTCTCTTCCTCTCTTAGATCTCACTGGATCTCCCTCACCCTTTCTCCCTCTCTTAGATCCAACGCTTGCAGCGGTGGGTTGCGGCACAAGGAGGCGGCTGCCCGGGCAAGGAGATGGATGTATACTGCAGCAAGGAGACGGAGACAGGATGGGGGCAAGGAGACGATGACGCTGTGGGCAACAACTACTGCATGGCCACTGATGTTGGATCTAACGAGGGCAGTGGCGAATACAGCGTAGGACGACGGCTGGTCCTCGATGGTCTTGACGAGCTTTCTTTGTTTTTTCCATTATCACTACTGGTTCGTATAACTAGCTGACAGTGATAACAACTTTCAACAGCGATTTGAACCGGTGGTGTTAACCCTAGATTAACACCGCCCACTTTCACCAGTCAAGGGTGAAAACCAGTGGCGGACAGTATAGAGCCGACATTGATGATATATGTGTAGTAGTGTGCACTTATATAACTACACCAGCCATTGTTTAGAATTATAACATTAGAAAGACATACTACCTCTAGTCCAATGTGTTTGATGCTTCAAATAGAAAAATCTAGCTTGTTTTCTGTATATACCAAGTTTATTTGATTGGAGTAGTGGTAGTATTTGCTTTTCTTCTCTGAAATATCAAGTTTATTTGATTGGAGGGAGTATGTTGTCATCTTTTGTTGAGTAAGGATGTAATTATCACAAAACCTTGAACTCCAAACTTAAGCTAGTTAAACAACAAATAAAGAAATACAATGTTTCTCCAAATCAAACACTATTTAGTTAACATTCTCTGTCGATCGAGATGGGACCAGAGAGTGCAGATTATTTTTACAAATATTTCTACATTGCATTACTAGCTTGTAATTTCACATATACTGCTAAGTCAACTTATAACAGCTGTGGTTTATATAGGACGACTAATAGGAGGCATAAATAGACTCGGCTAAATGTGAACGTAATTAATGAAGAATATTTACCGGAACAGTAAAAAAAGAATATTTACCGGGAACAAAACTTTCAGGAAAATAAATTGAAACTAAAAGTACAATGGAAGATAATTATAATCTTTACCGGCCAGAATAGGTCGCAGGAATATGTAAATAGTATATTGTAATACCGCAATAAACTTGCGTGCTCGTACTGATGTTCACATTATAAATATGTAGCTATATTCGCGTACTGACATAGAGTGTTTTTTTTTTTGAATCATACTGACATAGAGTGTTGTTTTAAGCGCAATGCACGGTATATATCTTCACCAAGCATGTTGCACGCTATGATTATTATTTATAAATAATGAAATATGAAAAATGACGTACCGTACTTTTAGTGTGCGTGTTTATATGACGCGCAGGACGACGTGGGAACATTATGGTGCGCAGTCCGCAGTCCAATCCATTTTAATTTATGACTCAAATGGAAAACAAAATTCATATTGGACATGAACTGAATACGTACGGTGTTCCTAACTCTGAATTCATATTGGACATGAACTGAATGCGTACGGTGTTCCTAACAAAATTCATATTGGACATGAACTGAATAATGTGGGTCTCGTTTAGTTTCATTTATACTTACCCGTTTGAAATTCGCGTGTAATAATGGTCTTATTACGTCCGAAACTCATGTAATGACCGATTTTAGTTTTTTTAAATAATATATGCCGTTTTTTGCCTATTACATGTACACATGCATATACTAAATAAACATTACAAACCAGAATAATGCTAATTTATCACTGTGAAATGGGAAGATCAATTTTCTGATGCTGAGTTGGTGTGGTGTCGAAACGTGGCAGGAACTGTGGAGCCGATGCTACGCAACCACCTATGCCGGCATTCACAAAAAGGGCATGTGATGAGGGAACCCTACCTTGACCCACGCCCCGAATTATAAAACTCAGAGAACTAAACAATTGTTACTAGCTAGCTAGCTAGGTAGTAGGTCCTCAAATCAAATTGGCCCTCGCAATGCAAATTAAGCCTAGCTAGCACATCTGCATGTTAACATCAGATCGAATTAAGTTCCAGATAACGCCTGCATCTATATCTATATATGAATATGAATATAGATGTAGACGACTGAGAGACGAGTCTCACCATAATATGAGATAACTTCATGTCATTTAATTTGCTAGAGCAAGATACTTAGAATTAGATGAGAGGACGACCATACCATACGTGTCTACATGCCCATGCACAGATATGTTGGAATTAATTTAGCTGACAACTCGCCTTTTCTGGCCACCAGCAGATCGCTTCTATTCTTGGTTCTTTCCATCCATGCTTGATGCCTCTATATATCGGTTAATTATCTGTGATTTGTTTGATACATATGCACTTCTCTAAAGCTTTCTTTCAAACGTGAAATTTTTTTCTATTTTCTGTGTTTTTTTTCTATGAAAATAAACTGACTTTAATTTTATAAAATTCACATATAATTTCTGTGAAATTTCTAGGAGGCCATCAGAGATATGAAATTTTTAGATAATGAACCATAGAAATGAATTAATGGTCTGTTTCAAGTTGGACGCAAGCGGTTCGCTTATCCGAGTCGATCTCCAGAGCTAAGGCCTCGTTGAGATCGTAAAAAGTTAGAATTTTTCTAATTATAACATTTTCATTTGTATTTAATAATTAGTGTCCAATCATGAATTAATTAGACTCAAAAAATTCGTCTCACGATTTATAACTAAACTGTGCAATTAGTTATTTTTTTATCTATATTTAATGCTTCATACATATATGCAAAGATTGATGTGAAGGAGAGAGTGAAAAAATTTAGAATTTGGAGTGTATCTACAGCAGCAGGCCAGTTGATTTGATTGGTCGTGCTTGGTTGTACCTGCTGACGAGCTAGCAGTGGCCATTTTTTTAAGGCAACTAGCAGTGGCCATTGCCACACCGCGACGAAGTGCAACAGAAAGTGTACTGTTTGTGATTTGTTCAATTGTTCTGTACACACAGAACCATACATATGGAGGTAGCTAGATATATATTTTGAATTGTGCACCTATTTTGAGACAGAGGAGTACGTGTTTTAAAAGAAAGGGGAGAAAGGGATGACCTTTGAGTCATCAGATCAACATAAGTACACCACATTTCTGAAAATTCATGCAAAACATGGAAATCAATAATAAAAGTTTTAAAGTCTTATTTGGCTACACTTCAATTCCACTCGGGTCTATAGGCTAGTCTCTTTTTCCAGGTTTGTTTGGCTGCACTCGTATTTACCAATCCACGTATATTGAGAGTAAATTGCCCAAATTCACTTTAGTACATGTATATTGAGGTGGATACAAGTATAGCCAAACAAGCTCCAAAAGAGAATTGAAGGGGATCAAATTGGACTAAAAGGGATTTTGATTTGTCGAGGATAAAATCTACCTCAACCTGCTTCAATCCCCACCAGTCCCGTGCGATTATTTTTTTGGATTTTCCATGGTGGATGGATTCTTAAAAGACATACTAGTATTTGAAAAGGGATATGATAAATTGTATGCATATATACAGTGAGAACCTACCTCCTTGCACGGTCCAAAGGTCACAATTACCACTTATGACGCACACAAAACAATCATTATATTTAAACAGTTTCAAGTGCACACGCTACCTTATTTAATTTAGTTTATTATTATATATACTATATTATATATGTGCAGCGCAGTCATGAGCAACACATCAACCAGGACCACGCAGAAATGTCAGTGTGGTAGTTCCCATACTAGGGCTAGCTAGCTATCCCTACTTGCAATTGCAACCCAGGCCTTGTTTAGATTGAAAAAAAATTTCAAACTGATGAATAGTATCATTTTCCTCTTATTTAATAAATATTGTCCAATCGTAGATCAACTAGGCTCAAAAGATTCATCTCGTGATTTCCAACTAAACTGTATAATTAGTTATTTTTTTATCTACATTTAATATTTCATGCAAGCGGCTAAAAATTGATGTAATGAAGAGAGAGTGAAAAAACTTGAAATTTTGAGGGGAACTAAACACGGCCCCAGGATAGATAGCGACGCATGCATCGACAGCGCTAGGCCTTGTGTTTTTTCCACGTCCGTATGGACCCGTGACGCGGACGTGCAAGACTATTGGCCACGACGGAATCCCGGCGCGCTCAGTGCTGGCCGTCGGCATCCATCGCCATTGCCCATTGCCATCCACCACCAAAAAAAGGAAAGGCTAAAAGAAAGCTGATGGCTGATGGTGGAAGATGGAGGGGCAGAGAAAGGGATGGAAGCATATATGGGCGTGGCGTGTGCTGTGCCTTGAGAAGGAGAAAAGACACGGCTTTTTCTCATCACCTTTTGATCCTCCGGTCTTGTGCACCTAAAAGCTAGCCATAGCTTTTGTTCCCACAAAGAGAACAGAGAATACAAAATTACGTGGAGAATCCAGTACAACGAACTAGGCCATATAAGGTATCGTTCGTAGGGGGTGCATGCATGATTAGGGCGTGGAGAATCCAGTACAACGAACTAGGCCATATAAGGTATCGTTCATAGGGGTGCATGCATGATTAGGGCCTTAATCGCAGATGTTTAACACTACTACAGAAATTTTTATGGCGGCGGGTGTTTTGCATTTTTGGAGACGGGCAAAGGCAACCGCCTCTAATCAAAGGTCACAGTTAATCAACCTTTTTTTGGAGGCGGTTGTTTTTGCCCGCCTCGGTTAATCGATTAATGGACGCGGTTGCGTTAAGCTGCCCGCCTCCGTTAATTGATTTAAATAAATAAAAAAACCCTAGCGAGCCCAATCGAGCCCGCCACCGGGCCCAATCGAGCCCGCTGTTGTCGCGTCCGCCAAATCTAGGCGCGCCTCCTCCTCGTCACGAGCCCACCGGAGCCGGAGCTGACGGGGATCGGAGCACGCTGCCGCACCCACGCCGCCGCAACCATCGGAGCTTGCCGCAGCACCCACGCCGCCGAGCTGAGGGGGATCGGAGCCCGCTGCAGCACCCAGGCCGCCGCAGCACCCACGTCGTCGCGAATCTGCGAGGGAGGTAGGGTCAGGGATGGATCCACACCAGATCTGTGAGGGAAGAGTGAGGTCAGAGGGGAAGAGAGAGGGAGATGAGAGTTGTACCTGCATCGGCGCCACCGACGCGACCTCCACCGGATCCGGCCGGGATCCGTCAGATCTAGCCGCCCTCCTCCCGGATTCGGTAGCCCTCCACCGGATCTGTGCGCGGGCGTCGACGAGGAGGGAGGGAGCGCTCCGCCGTCGGAACGTGAGGGCGGCCTCACCACAATTGCTAGGCCACTCGGGAGGTGGGGGGATGGCCGCGACCACTCGGGGAGGTGAGGGAGGGGTGCTCGAGGGGAGCCACCGGATCTGGGAGGGGGAGGGAGAGGGGCCTGCGCCGGCATTGACGGGCTCGAGAGGGAGGGAGTTGTCCTCCCTACGTGGGGGAGTGAGGGAGAGGGCGTGGTGGGAGAGGGAGGCGAGGGTGCTGCGCTGAAGGGTCGAGATGACGGACTAGAGAGGGGTGAATAGTCCTTTCTAAAACTTAATCGTGTCGGCTAACTGAAATAAATGCGAAATTAAAACTATTGGTCTAGCCAAGACTACACCCCTCTATCTATAACTTTAGCACCTTACAAAAGATCCTAATTAAGCAATTAAGGTGCCAAGCAAGGCAAGAGCTCTCCTAATCAATTATAGGACAAGGTCACACAAACCTATGCACTAGTACTTTGCCAACCGAGGGAGCTCCTACACAACTAGTGAAGCAAAAGCACAAAACCCCTAAGCTTACTAGAAATGCTCAATAACAAGGCAACCAATGCCAAATTAGAGAGCACATATTACTTAGTTACATAAACTAAGCAATGTGACTAACAAGGTTACACAAACCAAATTAGCCACGCAAAAGGGATACTTCTAGCTACACAAGCAAGAAGGTAACTAGCTAGCTACACAAGTAAACTAGTTACAAGAGCAACTACACAAGCACTATGTATATAATGTAAGTACAAGCTTGTGTAGAGAGGATGCAAACTACCGTGAAGAAATATACAAAGTTGACACGATGATTTTTCACTGAGGTTCACTTGGTTGCAACCAAGCTAGTCCCTGTTGTGTCGACCAACACCTCATGGTTCGGCGGCTAATTGGTATCCACAACCGAGCCTCCCAAAGGTGCCGCAAGAACCTACCGCAAGTGTGGTAGCTCAATGACACGCTCTACTAGAGTTGCTCTTCGCGATCCCCGCGGGGTGAGCACAATCCCCCTCACAAAGCTTCTCCGGAGCCATGTACAATCTTCTTGCGAGCTTCGACGGAGCCACAAGCCACCAAGCCGTCTAGGAGGTGGCAACCTCCAAGAGTAACAAGCACCACCGGCTTACAACACGAACACCTAGTGCCACTCTGTAAGGTCCTAGATGGCTAGAGGGGGGGTGAATAGCCTATAAAAATTCTATAAATACCACAAAGCAAACTTGTTAGAATAACAAACGGCGTAAAGCGAGTTTTGCTTAGCCAAAGGTTGTGATGCAAGCCTCCTATCCACAAGTCTAGTAGATTAAGATCTCTAGTTCACACAAGAGCTATGTCACTAAAGTTACACTAGAGAACAAGCTAACAACACTACTAGCAAAGCTACTACTAGAGCTACATAAGATAATCTAGTGAATGTAAATGCAAGAGAGGATTGTGATTCTTATACCGACGGTGGAGTGAAGATGTTGCCAATCACCAAGAAGATATATAATCAATCAATATTGACAACAATACAATATGAAGACCAATCACCGGGAGACAAGAGACACAATATTTTTGTTCACCCGGTGTTCACTTGTGCACCGACAAGCTACGTCACCGGTTGTGTCGACCAACACTTAGATGGTTCCCCGGTGTGACCCTCAAGTCACTTGCCCTTCAAGGCACGCCCCGCAAGGCACTGCAAGACGCCACTCTCAAGTGAGGTAACTCAATGACACGCGGATTCCACTAGAGTTGCTTTTGGCGTCCCGCCGAGGAAAGCACAAGAACCTCTCACAATCAACCGGAGGTGGCCAAGAACAACCACCTTATCTTGCCAACGCCTCCAACAATCTTCAAGCCGGCTAGGAGCGGTACTCTCCAAGAGTAACAAGAAATCCACCGGCTAAACCACCCACAAGTGCCACTAGATGCCCTCAAGCTATGCAATGCACTTTGGGATCACTCAATCTCACTTTTGATTTGCAATCAAGCAAGAGAGATGAGTGGGAGGAGTAGCTCTAGCTCAAAGGATGCACAAGAGTGTTAGAAATGCCAAGAGACCTCCCCAAGGGCCGGCCAACAAGTATTTATAAGCATCCCAAACAAATAGAGCCGTTGCCACTCCACTGACCGTTTTTTTCGGGATGACCGGACGCGCCGGTCGAAACTGACCGGACGCGCTCAACCGCGTCCGGTCGCCCTGCGCCATCCACGTGTCCACTGAAATCAAATGCGACCGTTAGATCCTCCAACGGTCACTGCACGCTAACGGTCAAACGCGATGACCGGACGCGCCGCTCAACCGATCGGACGCGCCGGTCGCACTGTACCGCGTGCCCGCGAAGCAATGACCGGACGCGCTCCAGATAATGACCGGACGCGACAGTGCCAGCGTCCGATTGGAGTCCAGTAAGCTCCCTCGACGACCGGACGCGTCCGATCAAGTGTGACCGGACGCGCACCGTGTCCGATCAAGCTTGCGAACTGTTGTTCCCTCAGGGCGCCTAACCGGACGCGCCGGTCCCGCGAGTGACCGGACGCGCCGGTTGCAAACCCTAGCCCACGCGCCTGTCTGCTCCGCTGTACTGACCGGACCCGTGACCGCGTCCGGTCACCTCTGTGACCTCCGTTCGCCTCCGTTTCTTTTCCGACTTCCGGCGTAGTGGAAAATAGGCATTTCATTTCCCCGAAATCGCTCTCTACCCGCAAACCACAGCGCGACCAAAGCTACCTTTGCAAATGTGCCAACACCATCAAGTGTACATCTCCATGTGCTTGTGTGTTAGCTTTTTCTTAATCATTTTTAAAGATTTTTCAGTTAGCTCACTAGGCCCTACATGCAATGCACTTCATGAATTCACCTAGTGGCACCCGTGTGTCGAATAACCGATAAGACTTCCCCTCTTAATAGTTCGGCTATCGACCCTAAACCACTCACACCCTCTATGGTGTCTTGAGTGTAAAATAAAATGGCCCTATGGTTATACCTTTGCCTTGATGAAAGGTCTTGATGGCTAGAGGGGGGGTGAATAGCCTTTTAAAAAATTCTACAAAGACAGGCTAAACAAGTTTATCAATACAACAAATAGCGAGATGCGAGTTTTGCTTAGCCTACGGGGTGTTTGCAAGCCACTTATTCAATTCACAATTCTAGTATTGGCACTCAACCGCACAAGTTAAACCGAGAAGGTAACTACAACTACAACTAGCAAGCTACACAAAAGAGCTACTCTTAGCAAAGCAAACTAGCTAGCAAAGATAACTAAGAAAGTAATGCGGAGTTGAGTTAGGAGGGTTTCACCGAGGGGCGAAGTATTGAGCCAACCAATATGATCAACAATGAATACCAAAACAACCGAACACCGGGATCAATCAATCACAATATGAAAGTGATGACATGAAGATTTATCCCGAGGTTCACGTGCTTGCCGGCACGCTAGTCCCCGTTGCGTCCCTCTTCACCACGTGGTTCGGTGGCTAATCGGTCTCACACCGAGCCTCTCAAAAGGCGCCACAAGAACCTACCAAATGGCAAAAGGTTGCAATGACACGAGCAATTTACTAATGTTGCCTTTGGCGCTTCGCCGAGGTAGGCACAAACCCCTCACAATCACCGGAGGTGGCCAAGAACAATCACCAACTCTTGCCAACGCCTCCAAGCTGCTCCAAGCCGTCTAGGTGGTGGCAACCACCAAGAGAAACAAGAATCCCGTAGCAAATCAACCACCAAGTGCCAACTAGATGCAATCTCACAATGCAAATGCACTTGGATCACTCAATCTCACTTCGAATATGCAAAGAAGCAAGAGAGATGAGTGGGAGGGGAGTTGCTTAGCTCAAAGTGCTCACAAGTATGTCAAATGTCTAAAGGTAAGAGCCTTGAGCCGGCCAACGAGTATTTATAGACGTACCCCTTCGAATATAGCCGTTAGGAATGAGATCCAGCTGAAATCGTGCTTACCGGACGCGCAGGTCCGACTGACCAGACGCGCCGGTCGAGTAACGGCTAGTTTCGCGAAGCACTGACCGGACGCGCCGGTCGCAACGACCGGACGCGCTGGTCACGACCGGACGCGCCGGTCCCGTGACTGACCGGACGCGCTGGTCAACCCTGAGTCGCGCAAAACGAACCCGTGACCGGACGCGCTGAAGAAATGACCGGTTGCATCCAAATTCAAGTGTGGCCATCATGATCACCATGTCCATCTTGCCACCAACCTTGGAATGTACTAATCCTCATATGCTACATACAACTTAGGCATAGGATTAGTACTTAGGCATTGTCACTAATTACCAACACCAAACATAGGACTTTCAATCTCCCCCTTGTTGGTAATTGGTGACAACCCTTTCACAAAGATATTATGATAAAATTTTGATTGAACCCATGCCACATTGTCCAAGTATATTACCATGTGTAAGAAGTATGGACAAGTGATCATGAATTCAAATTGATAGCAATGGCTCCCCCTACATGTATGCTATATGTTTGGATTTTGGAAGCATACATGTTAGATAGGAAAGATTAGGAGCATTGACTACCAATAGGTGCGAAGTGTTCTAGATTATAGACCTTTGAAGCGTGATACCATCGGAGTAGCGATAAACACAATCTTAGCACCTTGTGTAGTTAGATACCACTTGAAAAGCACAAACATAACTAGAAACCTCGTGAGATCAACATTATAAACAAGGTTCTAGTACCGCTTTGAAAAACATGACGCAAGAAAAATCTAACTACTTCCTATTCATGCTAGTACTTCAATACATCATTCAAATTAAACTAGCAAAACACCACACAAGCAATGTATCGGAGAAAAAGAAATGCATAACTATGCATCATACATATGAAGTGCACATAGAAATGCAACATTCATGTTTAAGAGCTTGCTCCCCCTACTTGTGTGCTCAAAATTCTCTTCTTTTTAGAATCTATCTTTGTGAACAACATTTTTCTCCCCCTTTGAGTTCTATCGTTGTGAACAACACTTTCTCCCCCTTTGGCACCAATGACCACAAGGGACCAATCTTAGATAGATTATCATGTTGAATTATGGGGTGAGGATCAAGTTTGTGATTCAACCTAGATTGCTTGCATAAATAAAATGCTTCGGTTTGATCCAAGGGCAAGCTTCTTCACACCTCACTAGAAGGGTTATCATGCACCATGTTGAAGCAAATATTTAGACAAGTGATCTAGATTAAACACTTAGGATCACAAGCTACTTAAACAAGTTATATGCTACCACTAGATCATACAAGACAAGGAAACAATAGTGACACCATATAAACTTCAAAGTCATTTGATTTTCATGAATGAGCCTAGAACAAGTAAATTATGACTAGATGCACTAAGCAAGTCCTTAGCATAGAATGTATGACATGTCAACCAATTGTACCTTGGGGCTCGAAGGAGAGGCATCTCATATCATTGGGGTGCATCAACTCATGTTGGAGAAGTCAAGTATGTTCAATTCATTCTTTAGCTTGTGAAATCTCTTCTCATCAAGTGGCTTGGTGAATAGATCGGCTAATTGATCTTCGGTGCCCACACTCTCAATAGCAATGTCACCCTTTTGTTGATGATCTCTAATAAAATGATGACGAACATCAATATGCTTTGTTCTTTGATGTTGAACCGGATTGTTGGTTAGCTTCACGGCACTTTCATTGTCACCTAGCAATGGCACATTCTTGAAATTGATTCCAAAATCCTTCAATGTTGCCTTCATCCACAAGATTTGTGCACAACAACTACCCGCGGCGATGTATTCGGCTTCGGCGGTAGATAGTGCAATACTATTTTGCTTCTTGGATGACCATGAGACAAGTGATCTTCCCAATAATTGACAAGTCTCGGAAGTGCTCTTTCTCTCCACTTTGTCACCGGCATAGTCAGAATCCGAATATCCAACTAGCTCAAAGCTTGCACCTTTGGGATACCATAATCCAACATCTTGTGTATGCTTCAAATACCTCAATATTCTCTTTGTTGCCTTCAAATGACTTTCTCTTGGTGAGGCTTGAAATCTTGCACACATGCATACACTAAACATCACATCGGGCCTTGATGCCGTCACATAGAGTAGGCTACCAATCATTGATCTATATAGCTTTTGATCCACCATGTTGTCATTCTTGTCACTATCCAAACTTCCACTAGTGCTCATTGGAGTTGTAATGCCCTTTGCATCTTCCATGCCAAACTTCTTGAGCATATCTTTGATGTATTTGGTTTGGCTCACAAATGTTCCTTCCTTCATTTGTTTGATTTGAAGTCCAAGAAAGAAACTAAGTTCACCGATCATTAACATTTCAAATTCCTTTGCCATCATTTTCCCAAACTCATCACAATAATCTTGATTGGTTGAACCAAATATGATATCATCAACATATATTTGCAACACAAACAAGTCTTTTCCAATCTTCTTGGTGAAGAGAGTAGTATCCACTTTACCCATGACAAATCCTTTAGTTAGCAAGAAGTCCCTCAATCTTTCATACCATGCTCTTGGTGCTTGCTTCAATCCATACAAAGCTTTCCTTAACTTGTACACATGGTTAGGTTTCTTGTCATATTCAAAACCGGGAGGTTGCTCCACATACACCTCTTCTTGAATGTACCCATTTAGAAATGCACTCTTCACATCCATTTGATATAGCTTGATATTATGAGCACAAGCATAGGCAAGTAAGATCCTAATTGCTTCTAATCTTGCAACCGGGGCATAAGTTTCACCAAAGTCAAGACCCTCTATTTGTGTGTAACCTTGAGCCACTAGTCTTGCCTTGTTTCTTACTACTATTCTATCTTGATCTTGCTTGTTGCGAAAGACCCATCTTGTTCCAATGACATTATGATCCTTAGGCCTCTCAACTAGTTCCCATACTTCATTTCTCTTGAAGTTGTTGAGCTCTTCATGCATTGCATTTACCCAATCCAGATCTCTCAATGCTTTATCAATGTCCTTGGGTTCTTCCATTGATACAAAAGAAGAGTGAGCACAAAATGATGCCAATCTTGATCTAGTTTGAACTCCCCTTTGTATGTCACCAATGATGGAATCCAATGGATGGTCTCTTGCAATGTTAGTTGGTTGAAGCACTTGGACTTGATTGCTTGGATGTTGATGTTGATCGTGAGTTGGAGATGATGAACTAGCCACTTGTTGATCTTGTTACACTTGAGATGATGTACTAGTTTGGTTTTGCATTAGAGACCCACTAGCTTGTGTAATTGGACTTTGGAGCACTTGATCTTTGTTGTCATCCACATCAATCACTTGCTTTGGCCTAATATCACCAATATCCATTTCTTTCATAGCATTGGTCAATTGAGTTCCTCTCACGTCATCCAAGTTATTTTCCTCATCTTGAGAGCCATTTGTTTCATCAAACTCAACATCATGAACTTCCTCAAGTGAACCACTAGCCAAATTCCAAACTCTATAAGCTTTGCTAGTAGTGGAGTAACCAAGTAAGAATCCTTCATCACATTTCTTCTCAAACTTGCTCAATCTAGTGCCCTTCTTCAAGATGTAGCATTTGCAACCAAATACCCAAAAGTATGCAATGTTGGGCTTTCTTCCATTTAAGATCTCATATGGTGTCTTCTCTAGGAACTTGTGGCAATAGAGGCGGTTGCTATAGAAGCAAGCCGTGTTGATTGCTTCGGCCCAAAATGAATGACTCACATTATACTCATTCAACATTGATCTTGCCATATCAATCAAGGTTCTATTCTTCCTCTCAACTAAGCCATTTGATTGAGGTGTATACTTGGCCGAAAATTGATGTTTGATTCCAAGCTCATCACATAGCTCATCAATTCTTGTATTTCTAAACTCACTTCCATTGTCACTTCTTACTTTCTTGATTGTGGTCTCAAACTCATTTTGCACTCTCTTGATGAACTTCTTGAATATGTCAAATACATCACTCTTGTCCACAAGAAAGAATACCCATGTGTATCTAGTGAAATCATCCACAATCACAAAACCATACTTGTTGCCACCAATGCTTGTGTATGTAGTTGGCCCAAATAGATCCATGTGCAACAACTCAAATGCCTTGGAAGTACTCATAATGCTTTTCAATGGATGAGTGTTGCCTACTTGCTTTCCGGCTTGACATGCACTACATAGCTTATCTTTCTCAAATGTGACATCCTTCAAGCCTCTAACTAAGTCATGCTTCACTAACTTGTTCAATTGCTTCATGCCAACATGACCAAGTCTTCTAAGCCATAACCAACCCATACTTGATTTGGTGAGCAAGCATGTTGAGAGTTGAGTGTCACTAGCATTGAAATCAACCAAGTATAGATTCTCATATCTAAAGCCCTTGAAGATCAAGTTGGAGCCATCAACACTAACTATCTCCACATCATCAACACCAAATATGCACTTGAAACCGAGATCACATAATTGAGCAACCGAGAGAAGATTGAAGTTCAATTTTTCAACTAGGAGCACATTGGAAATGCTATGATCATTTGAGATTGCAATCCTTCCAAGAGCCTTCATATCACCCTTGCTATTATCACCAAATGTGATACTATCAATACCACTATCATTTGATTTGAGAGAGTTGAACATTCTTGAATCACCGGTCATATGTTGAGAGCACCCACTATCAAGCACCCAATGCCTTCCTCCGGCCTTGTAATTTACCTACAAAACAATTTAATGTCTTTTAGGTACCCATACTTGCTTGGGTCCTTGGAGATTAGTAACTAAGCTCTTTGGTACCCAAATGGCCTTCTTCTTTGGACCCACAATTGGTGTACCAACAAACCTAGCATGCACACCTTTCTCTCCCTTGGTAAGCACATAACAAGAATCAAAAGGAATGTAATCCATTTTAGCATGAATCTTGTTAGTGTTCTTATTCATTTTATTACAATTAATCTCTAATGCCCAACTTGCTTGCATCTATTGCAATAACGACCATTACTCTTCACAAAGCAAGGCTTTGGAGTAGCAAAGGCCGCCTTGCCCTTCTTGGGAGTATAGCCCAAACCCTCTTTGTTAAGAGAGAACCTTTGGCTACCCAAGCATTTTAGCAAGCGGGCATCCCCACCATAGGCATTGTCCAATGCGCGGGTGAGATCATCCACCTCTCTCTTGAGAGTCTCATTCTCAATCACAAGCGATGCATCACTAGTAGTAGAGGTAGAGTTGGTTGTGGTGAATGATGATGAGCTACATGAAGCATTAGTAGGACCAACAAATAAAGAATCATCAATAATATCACATGTTAGTCCAATATCACAAGTGACAATCACTTGTTCCTCCTTAGCTTCCTTCATGAGCTTCTCCAACTTGAGGTCCTTTTCCTTGATGAGCTCAAGTAGAGTGGAGTGGGCTTCCTTAAGCCTAGTGTGAGCAACTTCAAGGTCCTCGTGGTCTTCCTTTAGACACTCACGAGAGGCCTCTAACTCATCAAAGGATTTTCTAAGAGCTTTGAGCTCTTGTTCAATTCCTTTGCACTCCTTACTCTTTTTGAGAGCAACAAGCTCCTCCATCAAGGCATCATTTTCATTGCTCTTGGCAATGAGCTCTTGCTCCAAGATTTTGCACTTCTTGGTTGTCCTCTTGTAGCCCTTGCTCATTTGATCTATTATGCCAAATAGATCATCCTTGGAGTAGTCCTTATCCTCCTCATCATCACTCCTACAACCATCACTAGCACAAGAATCATCATCACTATCATCATATTTTACCTTGGTAGGCTTGGCCATAAGGCATGTCGATGTAGTGTCAAAGATGGATGGCTTGTTGGAGAGGGCGATGCTTGCAATGGCTCGCCGAGTGGTCCTCTCATCATCACTAGAGCTTTCATCATCATCACTATCGGAGTTGTCACTATCCCAAGTGACCACATAGCCACCACCCTTCTTCTTCTTGTTGATAGTGAAGCTCTTCTTTTCTTTCTTCTCCTTCTTGTCCTTCTTGTTCTTCTTCAACTTTAACTCCCCATCATGATATCTTTTGTCTTCATAGGGACACTTTGCCACTACATGATCGGGGCTATTGCAATTGTAGCAAAGCATCTCCTTTGCCTTCATGAAGTCCCTTCTCTTTCTTGCACCATATCCTTTCTTCTTCATGAACCTCCCCATCTTGTGCACTAGGAGGGCCATGGTCTCATCATCGAATGGATCATCATCATCGCTCTCCACCTTGCTCTTGCCCTTAGAAGATGAAGCCTTGAATGCAATGTGCTTCTCTTGCTTGACCTTGATCTCCTTCTTCTCATCTTCATCTTCATCATCATCATATTGAGCATCGGTCATGACATCTCCAAGCACTTGGTTTGGAGTCACCTTGTCCAAACCCTCTCTTTGGATCATCTTCCTCAAGATAGCAAACTTCTTAGGTAAGTTCATCAAGAACTTATGTGAGAAGTCCTTGTCCTTGACATCTTCTCCTAGGCTCTTGAGATCATTGACAATAACTTGTAGCCTATAGAACATCTCCGGTATGGACTCATCATCCTTCATCTTGAAGCTTGCAAACTTGTCCTTGAGCATATAGAGCCTGGCACTCTTTACCGTTGAAGTGCCCTCATATGTTTCCTCTAATCTTGTCCACACTTCACTTGCCATCTCAAGATCCTTGATTTGCTCAAAGACCTTTGCATCAATCCCATTGTAGAGAGTGTTGAGAGCCATAGTGTTGCATTGGTTGTTGATGCGGTCATTATTGGTGAGGTTGTCAGGATCAATGATAGCATAATCATGATGTGTCACCTCCCAAACCTTCTCATTGATAGAGCCAAGATATTGCTTCATCTTTCTTTTCCAATGATCAAAAGATGAGACACCATCAAAGAATGGAGGCTTGCCCCTGACATGGTTGAACACAACTTGAGCCATCTTACACCGAGGTTGTTAAGCCTTACAAACGGTGACCACGGCTCCGATACCACTTGAAAGGTCTTGATGGCTAGAGGGGGGGTGAATAGCCTTTTAAAAAATTCTACAAAGACAGGCTAAACAAGTTTATCAATACAACAAATAGCGAGATGCGAGTTTTGCTTAGCCTACGGGGTGTTTGCAAGCCACCTATTCAATTCACAATTCTAGTATTGGCACTCAACCGCACAAGTTAAACCGAGAAGGTAACTACAACTACAACTAGCAAGCTACACAAAAGAGCTACTCTTAGCAAAGCAAACTAGCTAGCAAAGATAACTAAGAAAGTAATGCGGAGTTGAGTTAGAAGGGTTTCACCGAGGGGCGAAGTATTGAGCCAACCAATATGATCAACAATGAATACCAAAACAACCGAACACCGGGATCAATCAATCACAATATGAAAGTGATGACACAAAGATTTATCCCGAGGTTCACGTGCTTGCCGGCACGCTAGTCCCCGTTGTGTCCCTCTTCACCACGTGGTTCGGTGGCTAATCGGTCTCACACCGAGCCTCTCAAAAGGCGCCACAAGAACCTACCAAATGGCAAAAGGTTGCAATGACACGAGCAATTTACTAATGTTGCCTTTGGCGCTTCGCCGAGGTAGGCACAAACCCCTCACAATCATCGGAGGTGGCCAAGAACAATCACCAACTCTTGCCAACGCCTCCAAGCTGCTCCAAGCCGTCTAGGTGGTGGCAACCACCAAGAGAAACAAGAATCCCGCAGCAAATCAACCACCAAGTGCCAACTAGATGCAATCTCACAATGCAAATGCACTTGGATCACTCAATCTCACTTCGAATATGCAAAGAAGCAAGAGAGATGAGTGGGAGGGGAGTTGCTTAGCTCAAAGTGCTCACAAGTATGTCAAATGTCTAAAGGTAAGAGCCTTGAGCCGGCCAACGAGTATTTATAGACGTACCCCTTCGAATATAGCCGTTAGGAACGAGATCCAGCTGAAATCGCGCTGACCGGACGCGCAGGTCCGACTGACCGGACTCACCGGTCGTGTAACGGCTAGTTTCGCGAAGCACTGACCGGACACGCCGGTCCCGTGACTGATCGGACGCGCTGGTCAACCCTGAGTCGCGCAAAACGAACCCGCGACCGGACGCGCTGAAGAACTGACCGGACGCCACAGTGCCCGCGTCCGGTCGGAGTCCAGTAAGCTCCCTGGACGACCGGACACGTCCGGTCGCCTGTGACCGGACGCGCCCCGCGTCCGATCAAACAACTGAAAAACGCGCAGACACTGGACACTGACCGGACGCGTCCGGTCACACAGTGACCGCGTCCGGTCCAGCGTCCGGTCACCACTGTGACCTCCGTTCGCTTCCGTTTCTTTTCCGTTTGATTTCCGACTTCCGGCGTAGTAGAAAATAGGCATTTCATTTCCCCGAAATCGCCTGAATCCTGCGCTCGCACGCTCGGCGGGAGGGAGAGAGGACCCCAAACCCTCTCTACCGCTTAAACTCCAATGCCATCGCAAATGTGCTAACACCACCAAGTGATCATTCATGTGCGAGTGTGTTAGCATTTTCACAAACATTTTTGAGGCGTTATTAGTTCTATCCAAATGCATATGATATGAAATGCACACCTAGAGGCACTTAGGAGTTCAATAGCCGCGTCATTCCCCCTCTTTGTAGTACGGCTATCTATCCTATAATGTAACCACACCCACTAGGTGTCTTGGTTACTAAAACACAACCCTTAAGCATATACCTTTGCCTTGATCACGTAGGGTTGCATCCAAATTCAAGTGTGGCCATCATGATCACCATGTCCATCTTGCCACCAACCTTGGAATGTACTAATCCTCATATGCTACATACAACTTAGGCATAGGATTAGTACTTAGGCATTGTCACTAATTACCAACACCAAACATAGGACTTTCACTTGAGCCCATTTTGTTTCTCCAAAAGATATGATCCATTTCATATCATCACATGACCGTCTCGATCCATCGACCTTGATTTCACTTGCTCTTCACCGTTGCATCGGTCCGTCGGCGCCAAGTCTTGCTCAAGCTTCACCATCGCATGGTCCTTCGCTTCGAAGCCTCGACTTGCCCTTCACCTTCACAACCGGTCCATCGAGCCAAGCTTCATCTTGGTCTTCACCATCTTGGTCATATGAGTCAATGTCATGTCTCATATTCAATGACCACCTTTATCTAAATCATCCACTTAGATACAAAGGTTAGTCCTAGGTTTCATCAATTAGCCAAAACCAAACTAGGGACTTTCAATCTCCCCCTTTTTGGTAATTGATGACAACCCTCACAAAGATGATTTTGATAATAAAAGTTTTGAACTTGTCATACTTGTCCAATTATTTTGCTCATAAGTAAAGTTTGGACAATTATCACAAGCTCAGTTTTGGTAGCATTAGCTCCCCCTACATATGTGCATAGAGTTTGGATTGAAAGCTTTGCACATATGCATGGATAGAAGTGTTGGGAGAGTAATTCTACCAAAATGATGCTAAGGTGTAAGAAATGGACCTTTGAAGCGTGATACCAATCGGAGTTGCCTTTTACACCATCCTTAGCATCATGAAGTAAGTAGACATCCAACAAAACTCAAGAACCCTGTGAGATCAACATTATATGTAAAGGTTCTTGGACCACTTGTAAAAACTTTAGGCATGTCTAGATACCACGTGTAAACTAATCTTATGCATGCTAGTAGATTATTTCATCATCCAAGTTCTATACTAGCATTGCACCACACAAGCATGTATATTGAATTTAAATACATGTGCAATGAGCAAGTCATATGAAAATGCACAAACAAATGCAACAACTTTGTTTATGAGCTTGCTCCCCCTACTTGTGTGCATCAAAAATTTTATTTACCCATTTATCATGTTGAATCATCTTTTTCTCTCCCCCTTTGTCAACAACTTACCCAAAAATAGGATCAAATTGTGGAGAGAAGAACAATGTTTGATGGAGTAGGTTAAAATTTATCAAATTTGGTTCAACCTAGAACACTTGCCAAAGATATTTAATTCGATTTGAACCAAAGACAAACTTCTTCACACCTCATAATAAGGGTTATCTTGCCTATGTTGAATTAAACACTTATAGCAAATCTTCTAGATTCAACACTAGGTGTGCAAGCTCACAAACATGTCATATGCCACCACTAGATCAAATCAAACATAGAGGCAATAGTGGTAGCATATATCCATCAAATTCATTTGATTTATCATGAATGCTCATGCATACCACTTATTATGTCTACATGCTCTAGCAAGTCCTTAGCATAGGATGAATGACATGTCAATCAACTTTACCTTGCAATGTCGAAGGAGAGGCATGTCAATAAGTGAGTGGGGTGCATTCAACTCATGTTTGAGAAATCAAGAATATTCAATTCATTCCTTAGCTTGCAAAACCTCTTTTCATCAAGTGGCTTAGTTAGAATATCGGCAAGTTGATCATCGGTGCCAACACTCTCAACGGCAATATCTCCCTTTTGTTGATGATCTCTAATGAAATGATGTCTTATGTCAATATGCTTTATTCTTCCATGTTGAACCGGGTTTTGTATCATCTTGATTGCACTCTCATTATCACATAGCAATGGCACATTCTTGAAGTTGAGGCCATAATCCTTCAAAGTTGATTTCATCCATAGCAATTGTACACAACAACTCCCCGCACTCACATATTCGGCTTCGGCGGTAGAGATTGCCACACTATTTTGTTTCTTTGAGGACCATGACACAAGTGATCTTCCAAGTAATTGACATGTGCCACTTGTGCTCTTTCTATTGATCTTGCAACCCCCATAGTCGGAGTCCGAATATCCAATCAATTCAAACTTTGATCCCTTGGGATACCATAGTCCAACATCTCTTGTTTGCTTCAAGTACCTCAATATTCTCTTTGCGGCCGTGAGATGACTCTCTCTAGGTGAGGCTTGATATCTAGCACACATGCAAACACTAAACATGACATCCGGCCTTGATGCGGTGACATAGAGTAGACTTCCAATCAAAGACCGATATTCCTTTTGATTCACCATATTGCCATCAAGATCACTATCCAAATTTCCATTTGTACCCATTGGAGTTGAAATTGGCTTTGCATCTTGCATTCCAAACTTCTTCAACATGTCCCTTATGTATTTCCCTTGACTCACAAATGTCCCATTCTTCAATTGCTTTACTTGGAGACCAAGGAAGTAGCTAAGTTCACCAATCATAGACATTTCAAACTCTTTGGCCATCATAGCACCAAATTCCTTACAATAAGCTTGATCGGTTGATCCAAAGATGATGTCATCAACATATATTTGCACTATGAATAGATCATTCCTAATCTTCTTGGTGAATAGAGTTGTATCAACCTTGCCCATCTTGAATCCCTTAGAGAGAAGGAAATCCCTTAGCCTCTCATACCATGTTCTAGGTGCTTGCTTTAAGCCATATAAAGCCTTCTTTAACTTGTACACATGGTTGGGTTTCTTGTCATCTTCAAATCCGGGCGGTTGCTCAACGAAGACTAACTCATTGATGATCCCATTGAGAAATGCACTTTTGACATCCATTTGATATAGTTTGATGTTGTGTGCACAAGCATAAGCCAATAGAATCCTTATTGCCTCCAATCTTGCCACGGGAGCATATGTCTCATCATAATCAAGACCTTCAACTTGAGTGTAACCTTGAGCAACTAGTCTTGTTTTGTTTCTCACTACAATGCCATCTTGATCTTACTTGTTTTTGAACACCCACTTGGTTCCAATCACATTGTAGTCATTTGGCCTTTCTACCAACTCCCAAACATCATTTCTTGTGAAATTATTAAGCTCTTCTTGCATAGCCATGATCCAATCGGCATCCCTCAAAGCTTCTTCTATCTTCTTTGGTTCTATGGTTGACACAAATGATGCATGCTCACAAAACATAGCCAATCTTGATCTTGTTTGCACACCACTTCTAATATCACCAATAACCCTATCAATGGGGTGATCTCTTGCAACATGTTGTGGTTGGAGTACTTGCACTTGATTGCTTGAGCTTGGTTGATCACTTGATGTATCTCGATGAGAAGAACTAGCACCATGATCTTGCACTTGAGAGTCACTAACTAGCTTGAATGGTGAATTGAGCACTTGATGTTTATCATCATCTTGAATATCAATTACTTGCTTTGCTCTAATGTCTCCAATGTCCATGTTCTTCATTGCTTCCACTAATAGAGTTCCACCAATATCATCTAGATTTTCTTCTTCATCTTGTGACCCATTGGTTTCATCAAATTGCACATCATGGACTTCTTCTAGAATGCCACTTGAGTTGTTCCAAACTCTATAAGCTTTGCTTGTAGTTGAATAACCAAGTAGGAACCCCTCATCACATCTCTTGTCAAACTTCCCCAATCTAGTGCCTTTCTTCAAGATATAGCATTTGCAACCAAAAATCCTAAAATAAGAAATATTGGGCTTTCTTCCATGAAGTAGCTCATATGGGGTCTTCTCTAGCAATGGATGACAATATAGTCTATTGATGTAGTAGCAAGCGGTATTGATTGCTTCATCCCAAAATGATTGACTCACATTGTACTCATGAAGCATTGATCTAGCCATATCAAGCAATGTTCTATTCTTCCTCTCAACTAGGCCATTTGATTGTGGAGTGTACTTGGCCGAGAATTGATGTCCAATACCATAATGATCACAAAGTTCTTCAATTCTTGTATTCTTGAACTCACTTCCATTGTCACTTCTCACTTTCTTGATTCTAATCTCAAACTCATTGTGAACTCTAGTGAGAAATGTCTTGAAGGTGTCAAACACTCCACTTTTGTCACTAAGAAAGAATACCCATGTGAATCTTGTGAAGTCATCCACTATGACAAAGCCATACTTGTTGCCGCCTATGCTTGTATATGTTGTTGGTCCAAATAGATCCATGTGCATCAACTCAAATGCTTTGCATGTGCTCATTGTACTCTTCTTTGGATGTGAGCTTCCAACTTGCTTCCCGGCTTGACATGCACTACAAAGCTTATTCTTCTCAAATTCAACATCTTTCAAACCATTGACAAGATTGTGAGTTGTAAGCTTCTTCAATTGTTTCATGCCAACATGACCAAGCCTTCTATGCCAAAGCCAACCCATGCTTGATTTGGAGACTAAGCAAGTTGTCAAAGAAGTTTCTCTAGCATTGAAGTCAACTAGGTAGAGATTCTCATATCTAAAGCCCTTGAATGCCACATTTGAACCATCCACACTAATAACTTCCACATCATCAACCCCAAAGATGCATTTGTAGCCTAGATCACATATTTGTGCCACGGATAGAAGATTGAAATCCAAGCTTTCAACTAGCAACACATTGGAGATACTCATGTCATTTGATATTGCAATCTTGCCCAAGCCAATAACCTTGCCTTTCTTGTTATTGCCAAATGTGATAGAATCAACACCACTATTATTGTCATTGATTGAGTCAAACATTCTTGATGGTCATGTATTGAGTGCACCCACTATCAATAATCCAATGCCTTCCTCTGGCTTTGTAATTGACCTACAAGCAAATCAATGAAGTTTAGGTATCCATTTTTGCTTGGGTCCTTGTAGGTTAGTAACTAAGCTCTTTGGTACCCAAATAGCCTTCTTCTTTGGGCCCACAATTGGTGTACCAACAAACTTAGATTGCATACCCTTCACACCCTTGGTAAGCACATAGCAAGAATCAAAAGGTATAGCATTAACAAGGTTCTTGCTTTGGTTCTTTTTATTACAATTATGCTCTAGGTGCCCAACCTGCTTGCATCTATTGCAAAACCGACCATTGCCCTTCACAAAGCTAGGCTTTGGAGTTGCAAAGGCCGACTTGCCTTTCTTGGGGGTGTAGCCCAATCCCTCTTTGTTAAGAGAGAACCTTTGGCTACCCAAGCACTTAAGCAAGTGGGCCTCACCACCATAGGCCTTGCCTAGGGCGTGAGTGAGCTCATCCACCTCTCTCTTGAGAGTCTCATTCTCAACCATTAGTGAGGCATCACAAGTGAAACCATCACTAGTAGTGGAGGTAGAGTTAGTGGTGGTGGATGAAGAGCTACAAGAAGGGTTATCATTTGACATGATGATAGGTTCATTAAAGGATTCATCAATTATATCACATGTAACACCTATATCACATGATACAACAACCTCCTTCTTTGCTTGTTGCTCAAGTAGCAATGAGTGAGCTTTTTCAAGCTTGGAATGAGCCTTATCAAGATCCTCATGGTCTTCCACTAGACTCTCATGAGTGGTCTTAAGCTCACTAAGGACTTTCTCAAGTATTGCTACTTTCATTGAAAGCTTCTTACACTCTTTGTCTTTGGCAATAGCTATGTCTCTAGTTTGTTGCATCAAGTCATATAGTTGTTCTTTAGTTGGTTCATCATCATCATTTTCATTATCATTATCATTATCACTATCATGAGCATATTCCATTTCACTTTCATCATTGTTGACGATCCTAAAGTATCAAATTTAATTGTCAACTAAACATGGAAAAGGATCAATATGCACTAGACATCTAGAATTAGGGTTTTATCTGACAGAATTCCACGAGTTTTGGTGTTTGTCTATTTCTGCAGGGGGTTATCAGAAAATACGGAGAGAAGGCCCACACGTCGGGTTTACATAGAGATATTAACATGTGCGCTAATTTTCTATCATCTAGAAGACTCCAGAAGACACGTGAACGAACGGGGCCCAGCCCAGGGCGCCCGCCCTAGGGTTTGGGGCGGCCGCCCTACTCCCGTGGCCAATCAGCGTCAACTTCGCGGATTATGCTCCACCGACCTAAAGGATCAAGGAAAACCGTACGATTAATGTCGGTTTGATCCGACGGCCCACGATCATTTGAGGGGGCTATATAAGCAGGGCCTCTCCACCCCAGGGGAGGAGGAGAAATCATTATCAGAGGAAGCCATCAAGTTTAGGGTTTAGAAACTCTCTCTCCCGCAGAGAATTAGATTTAGGTACTCCCGATTCTTTCAAGTTTTATAGGATTGATTAGATAGAATTAGAGAAGTAGGGCCTAGCGCTCTGGATTTCGGATCTTCGTCAATAAAGATTGGTATTATTTCATATCTTTCTCTATGACTTTATTCTAATTGCATTATGTCTTTATTTATTATGTTCCTAGTTTGCTCTAGTTCTATAAGTGATATAGTTATGATTGATGATGAGTTCATGCATGAGTTTGCAAAGCGCTTAGCTCTTTTCACATGGGAGTTAAGTGGTAGATCACATGTAGGCATGGTGCTTAGATGTTATTTACCTGCAAATGTATCCTATTGGCCGGGTCGTGTGGTAGTTCGCGATGGTGACAGCTTCGTTGATTCTTATATAGTCCACCCTCCGTTGATAGGACAGGCAGAATTTGTATTGCGGAGTAAGTCTTGCTATGTTCTGATTTACTTTAGCAATGTTCCTTATACATGAATGAAGAGTCTTTTGTGCTATATATGATCTTGTAGATGCTTAGAGTAGATTATGACTTAGTAAATAGTAGATACTTAGAATCCATTCTCTTGCTAGTCCGACGTCACCTTACATTTATGTGGAGTAGTCTATTTCTAATCGCTGTGTTATTTACCCATGAGCTTATATTTCATTATCTTTATTATTATGGCTTACCCCCTGCCAAAGCAAGTGACTGTGTGACGAGTTTCTCAGTAGTAATCATATTCTTGCAAGTTTATCTCTAGTCTAAGCCTGATAGATTTTACCCCTGTTTTCGCTTTCGCCGTTCTCTTAAGCAAAATTATAAATAACGATACCTAGAATACTTATCCTGGTGAAATGCTACAATGAGGTATTTTATCTGTGCGCTTGCGGATAGAATAGATTATTTTCTAGAGAGCCTTTATGTTTATAAATACCTTAGTACGCTCTAGCACCATGCTAGGGATGACAACCTAGTATTCAAGTGGTGTTAGCTAGTGTCAACAAGCATTTCTAGCGTCGTTGCCGGGGAACGGTAAGAAAAGTCAGGAAGTCGGTCAAGGTTATTCAAATAAAATTTTAGACTAGACTATTGAGAAATAATTGCATAACAGCTACTATATAAATGAGAAATCATAGCAAGGCACCTCTGCTTTGGCAGGTTCACCCTGTTGTTTTCCTATGTTTATATTTTTTTACAGGATATATCAGGATTGACTTTGGTGAATTAAATTCTTCATCATCAGAACCAAAGCAATCAAGGAAGAAGAAGCTAGCTACCAATTGTTGAAGTGATGGCACAGAAGACCTTACAGGAATTTTCTGCCCCAAGTCTTGAGAACATTCTTACTGGTCCAAGATTTGAAGTAGAAGGAGTACCTGAGTTCGAGCTCAAGTCAAACCTCATCAACTTGGTGCAAGCTACACAATTCAGTGGGAAGGCACACGAAGATGCTAGTGCACATTTGCAGAACTTCTTGGAGATTGAAAGCACAATTAGCATCAACGGAGTTGACAAAGACGTCATACTACTTCGCCTCTTTCCATTTTCACTAGAAGGAAAGGTGAGGAAGTGGTTCTACACCAATCAAGCAAACATCAAAAATTGGACGAACCTGTCAGATGCCTTTCTATCAAAGTTTTTCCCTATAGGCAAAACAGCTGCCTTAAGAGGAAATGTTGTCAGTTTCCAACAGCAGAAGACAGAAACCATTCCAGAAGCATGGGAGCGTTTTCAAGGATACATATCAGATTGTCCTCACCATGGAATGGCCAAATGGTTACTTATGCAGACCTTTTATCATGGAGTAACCCAAAAGTCTCGTGAGTGCCTAGATGCATCTGCTGAAGGATCATTCTTGGAGTTTACAATTGGAAAAGTAGAGACACTTTTGGATAAGATAGCAGAAAACCAAAGCTGGTTCCAAGACAAGACTCAACATTGTCATCAAACTGAAGAAATACCAGAAGAAGTAAAAGCACTATCAACTAAGATGGAAGATTTGCTCCATTGGATTGACCAGAGGGCCAAGTTCAAAGAAGATCAAAAGGCTATAGAGACAGTATACAAATATCAAACCACCTCAAGTCAACCCAATAGCAAAGGTATGAATTCATGTAATATTCTCAAACAACCTTCATTAAAGGAGATAATTGCTCAACAAACTAAAACTAATGATGAAGTCAAAAAAGGCTAGATACAAATGAATCATTTTTAAAAGATATACACAATAAAATGGATTTTCTATTAACTGCCTTTGATGAGCAAAACACTCTTAATAAGAGGGTAGAGCTTAAGCTAGCTGCTGTCTTGCCTGTTGCCACTAACCTTGAGCAGGTAAAGAACATAACTACTAGAGGAGGGAGATCTACCAGAGATCCCCCACAACCAAGAGAGAAGCAAAGAACACCAGCTCTAGTGCAACCAGCAATGATAGAAGAAGAGAGACCAGTTGAAGCAGAAGATCTGCTACAACCATCAAGAACTAGAGAAATGAGGAAAGATTTTCACGACACCAACTATTTGCCATTTCCCAGAAGAAACAGAGGACTACAGTCGGATGAGCAGTTTGGTAAGTTTGTAGAGGTCATTCAAAAGTTATATGTCAACATACCTCTACTTGATGCCATACAGGTACCCACATATGCGAAGTACATTAGAGATATTCTTAACAAAAAGAGGCCACTGCCCACCACTGAGGTAATCAAGCTGACAGAAGAATGTAGTGCGGCCATCCTCAACCAACCACTAAGGAAGAAGAAAGATCCAGGATGTCCTACCATTGATTGCTCAATCGGAGACCAGCACTTTAACAATGCACTTTGTGATCTCGGAGCAAGTGTCAGTGTGATGCCAGCATCAGTCTACAAGAAGCTTGAACACACAACCCTAGAACCAACATCAATGTGCCTACAACTAGCAGATCAATCAGTTCGACACCCGATGGGCATCGCAGAAAATATCCCAGTCAGAATAAGAGATTTCCTTGTGCCAGTAGACTTCGTGGTACTAGACATGAACCCCAACTCAAAAGTGTCCATCATCCTTGGAAGGCCATTTCTGAGCACCGCCAATGCCCACATTGATGTCAGTAAGGGAGAAATCAAGTTCAGCATAAACAGACAAGAAGAACACTTCACATTCAAGCCTAGACCAGAGAGAGACTCTACAGTGGAGGAGGTTCACGAAGAGAAACCACTGGAGACACCATCTCCAGAGGAAGGCAATTCAGAAGTTTAAAAAGATTTGGAGGTCCAGCTTGGGGGACCTAAAATTCCCAAACCCTCGCCGGGAGGTAATTCGGTATTTATCCACATCATTTAATTTTTTGCATAATTAATTCTTGCATTAGTCATACTCATCCATAGCATTATTATAAAAATCAAAAGTCACATATAAATAATATTTGTGGTGTGTAAAAACCCATAATTATTAATTATTGTGGAGGCACAAAAATATTTTTCCATGATCATTTTTTAGTTTCAATTCTCATAATTTTTCCTGCATTATATTTATTTATAGCAATCTTCTAGAAGCATGACCCACATCCTTTGGTCCCATATGTCATACACTACACCTTACATACATCATATCACATAATTTCACCCACCAACTCATCTCCACTCAACCAGACAACTTCCACCGACCAACCACCACCTATGTAGCATTATTTGGTGTAGGAGTGAAGCATGTGAGGGAGTGGGAAAGTTTCAGCCACAGAGGGCACTCAAGTGGGGCGCCCGCCCTGTTGGCCAGGGCGCCCGCCCTGCCCCCAGCTCCAACTATAAAAGGCCACCTCTCTACCTCATTCTCATCCCACACACATTCCAGAAAACATATGCAAGCTTGAGCTCTCGACTTTCAGAAGAAGTGATCTAGTGGGAGAGTGAGAAGGAGAGTGGAAAGGGAAAGAAAGAGTGGAAGAGAGTTTGGAAAATTTTTGAGATAGAGAGTGAGATCACCTAGTAATTAGTGTTCCCGCTGTCCCAAGCGGAATTAAAAGTTATTTAGGGGGAAGTACTGCTAAAATTTATAATTCTCTCGGACGACTAACCCCTGGACGACTGACTTCTCGGACAGCTAACCACTAACATATTTTTCTCACATATTTCCACGAGTTTCTGTTTGTCCCTATTATTCTGCAGGATGTTTAAGAAAGTAAAGAGCGCGGCCAAGTCTCTCAGGAGTGGTACGAGGAGTTCGTCTCGACTCTCCTCACGCCAGTCGGAGATGAGTGTCGATCCGGCACCTCCGCAAGCTCCATCGTCTTCGTCGGGTGCACCAAACAAGGTCCTACTCAAGACAGGAGACCTTGGGCTCAGGAATCGCAGGGAGGAGATTCTCCAGCAGTTGAAAAACAAGACATTCATTCACACTCCCACCATCGATTTCGCCTTACTCCAAGAGACAGGTATGGCTGCTGAATTTGACTTAATTTTTCAAATGATAGGATGGACGGACTTTTGGAATATCACTGAGTATGGTTCCTGTCTCCTTACTATTGAATTTCTTTGCACGTTACAATATTGTGAGGGGGGAATTTCTTTTCGGATGTTCAAGCAGGACATTATGCTGTCCTGGAGAGAGCTGAGTAATCACCTCGGTTTTCCTCCACGGAGCATTCTGGACCTTGACTCCGGCTTACCCAATTTTGAGAAACATCAGTTTTGGAGAGCAATCTCTAGGGACGAACTCTTTTACCAACCCCGAACCAGCGACATGGAGCATCCTACACTCCGGATGTTCCACAAATGGCTCGGGTACAATTTTTTCTTTCGTGATGACTTGAGAAAGGTGTGTATGGGAGATCTACAACTCATTTATGCCGCCATAAACAAAATCCAAGTTTCACCTGTTACTCTTTTAGTTGCCCATTGGCTTGGCACACCTACTCTTCAGGGACCTGTCGGGTGTACTTCACTCATAACTCGTTTAGCCGTTAGCCTTAAGTTGTTAGAAAATTCATCGTTAGAATTCATTGAGGAACCTAGATTTTATCACGGCTACGACACTTTTAGATACGCACGGATCTTAAAAAGGGAAGCGGGGATAATGTACATGCTGTATGACAACAACACCAAGGTTCGGTTACCTAACCCGGACCTTGGCATATATTCTGTTCGAAATTATTTGATTGAGACTGCAGCACCGGTGAACCGGAGAGCTCCACAGCGCGCGGCATCTGCAAGGATGGCCACCCATCAGGAACATACATGGCAAGGAGCTGATCCCGGGCCAGAAGAGGCAGCACATCTGCACTATAATGATTACAACCCCAGAGTTCTTCGGGACCCATGGGCGCGACACGTCCAGCCAGAAGAACCACCACAAGAGACATGGCCGGAGAGACAATATCACCAGTGGGAGAACCCGCCTTTTACAAGAAGGTACTCCACTAACCCATATGGAGCTTCAGGGTCTAGGCCCCAGCCCCAGTTTGATACAGAAAGATACTCCGACGCCTCCTACACCTTCTCGGGGGACTACTACCAAGAGACTGTCGCCTTCTACACCCGCACCGACAACACTCTCCTCGACATCCGCACTACGCAAGCAGAGCACGGAAGACTCCTGGAGGAGCAACAAAAATGGAACCAGGAGCAAGCCACTAGAGTGCAAGCAATAAGGGAAGACACCACAACCTTGAACAAACAACGTCACGACCATGCTGCGCTACTTCAACATTGAGTGAAGAGAGCCACGACAACAACTAGCTTGGGGGAGTTCCTCCCAAGTTACCGAGTGAGTTTTAATTGTTTTTCCTATTTACTTTTCAGTTTTTCTTTTTCTGTTTTAGATATTTATATCTTAAAAAAAACTTAGAAAACCCAATAAATATTTTCTTTCTTAATTTACTGCATTCCTAAAAAATAAAAACCAAATAAAAAGAGTGTGTAGATAAGTGTGCTTTATTTTCCTGTTTAGTTCAATCTCTAGACATAAATGAAGAAAATTCAAAAAATATGTATGATGGAAATGATGAACAGTTGCTCTGTTTACTTACCTTCAAGTGCCTAGCTTTTATATTAGAGTTCTCCCAAGACTTGCTAAAATCTGAAATTTACTATCTGTGGGAACATGAGCCTAAAACTAAAGTCCAGGTAAAAGATAAGACATGATATAAAGTTTGAGCTGCTGTTTATCTTGTTCTTACAACACTAAGTTCTGGAAATTTATTTTGAAAAAAAATCTGCAAATCACATGATGAGTTCCTAGCATAACATTCTTACCACAGCCATACTTGCTATAATTGCTGTATCTTTCGAGTTTCATTGAGCTGTGTAGATCCTTAGGAGCTTTTCATGTGGTTAAATCAAGATACTCACTTGCACACATCTATTACACCAATCATTAAAAATCTGTTAAAAATATTGTTGTCACTCACTGTCCCAAAGTATTGTTATTCTCTCTCTCCTAAAAGATCAAATGCAGAAAGAGACATGGGCTATGCAAAAATATGCGAGGAAATAAAAAGGGGCAAGTGCCCGGAACCTCGAAAAAGAAAAGAAAAAGAGTGAGACGAGAGGTAAAAATGGACAAGTGTCCGATAGTAGAATTAGGGGTACAAAGATACCCACCTGAGCGGAAAAAATGGACAAGTGTCCGACAGTAGAATTAGGGGTATTTACTACCCACCTGAAAAAAAAGAAGAAAAAAGAGATAGCCCATGTTCTCTCCTAATAAAAGATCAAGAGAGGAGGAGAGATAGCAATATGAGGAACAGTGAGCAATAAGTTTTATCATCACCATCACTATTATTTACTCCACCACACATGCACATCTTGATTTAATTGTATGTTGAGTTCCTTTGGATCCGCAGTTCGATTAAACATATGTATGGGCTGTTGAAGTGAATCATGTCTAGGAACTCTGAGCTTTATTTTGAAAACTTATGCAAAACTCCAGAACAAAGGTGAGGTATAGACAGGAGGAATAGTGCTTGGCTTAATTATTTTGTCTTTCAATTACCTAAGGCTTAAGTACAGGTGCTAATCCCCAAGACACTTCACTCTAATCTGGGAGAATTTTATATGAAAACATGTGTGCCTATCAGGAAAGAAAACATCAAAGCAACTCCTGATCCATCTGAGTTTTAGTTGTTTGCTCAGGGACGAGCAAAGGGTAAGCTTGGGGGAGTTTGTTGACGATCCTTAAGTATCAAATTTAATTGTCAACTAAACATGGAAAATGATCAATATGCACTAGACATCTAGAATTAGGGTTTTATCTGACAGAATTCCACGAGTTTTGGTGTTTGTCTATTTCTGCAGGGGGTTATCAGAAAATACGGAGAGAAGGCCTACACGTCGGGTTTACATAGAGATATTAACATGTGCGCTAATTTTCTATCATCTAGAAGACTCCAGAAGACACGTGAACGAATGGGAGGCCGAACAGGGCCCAGCCCAGGGCGCCCGCCCTAGGGTTTGGGGCGGCCGCCCTACTCCCGTGGCCAATCAGCGTCAACTTCGCGGATTATGCTCCACCGACCTAAAGGATCAAGGAAAACCGTGCGATTAATGTCGGTTTGATCCGACGGCCCACGATCATTTGAGGGGGCTATATAAGCAGGGCCTCTCCACCCCAGGGGAGGAGGAGAAATCATTATCAGAGGAAGCCATCAAGTTTAGGGTTTAGAAACTCTCTCTCCCGCAGAGAATTAGATTTAGCTACTCCTAATTCTTTCAAGTTTTATAGGATTGATTAGATAGAATTAGAGAAGTAGGGCCTAGCGCTCTGGATTTCGGATCTTCGTCAATAAAGATTGGTATTATTTCATATCTTTCTCTACGACTTTATTCTAATTGCATTATGTCTTTATTTATTATGTTCCTAGTTTGCTCTAGTTCTATAAGTGATATAGTTATGATTGATGATGAGTTCATGCATGAGTTTGCAAAGCGCTTAGCTCTTTTCACGTGGGAGTTAAGTGGTAGATCACATGTAGGTGTGGTGCTTAGATGTTATTTACCTGCAAATGTATCCTATTGGCCGGGTCGTGTGGTAGTTTGCGGTGGTGACAGCTTCGTTGATTCTTATATAGTCCACCCTCCGTTGATAGGACAGGCAGAATTTGTATTGCGGAGTAAGTCTTGCTATGTTCTGATTTACTTTAGCAATGTTCCTTATACATGAATGAAGAGTCTTTTGTGCTATATATGATCTTGTAGATGCTTAGAGTAGATTATGACTTAGTAAATAGTAGATACTTAGAATCCATTCTCTTGCTAGTTCGACGTCACCTTACATTTATGTGGAGTAGTCTATTTCTAATCGCTGTGTTATTTACCCATGAGCTTATATTTCATTATCTTTATTATTATGGCTTACCCCCTGCCAAAGCAAGTGACTGTGTGACGAGTTTCTCAGTAGTAATCATATTCTTGCAAGTTTATCTCTAGTCTAAGCCTTGATAGATTTTACCCCTGTTTTCGCTTTCGCCGTTCTCTTAAGCAAAATTATAAATAACGATACCTGGAATACTTATCCTGGTGAAATGCTACAATGAGGTATTTTATCTGTGCGCTTGCGGATAGAATAGATTATTTTCTAGAGAGCCTTTATGTTTATAAATACCTTAGTACGCTCTAGCACCATGCTAGGGATGACAACCTAGTATTCAAGTGGTGTTAGCTAGTGTCAACAATCATCACTCTCATCATATAATACCTTAGCTTCTTTAGCCATGAAGCATGAAGAGGATGAATCAAATAGTGATGGCTTCTTGTTGATAGCAATGGAAACAAAAGCCTTGTTGGATGATTCTTCTTCTTCTTTATTATCTTCACTTTCCCAAGTGATCACATAGGCACCATTTTTGCCTTTCTTGAATGTCATCTTGGCCTCTCTCTTCTTCTTCTCAAACTTGTCCTTTTTGTTCTTCTTCTTATCATAAGGACATTCCGCTTGAAGGTGCTCGGTGCTATCACAATTGAAGCACTTTCTTTGTTGCTCATTTCTTTTGAAGTTGTCATTTCTCTTCTTAAAGCCTCTTCTCTTGATGAACATGTGACCCATCTTCTTGACTACAAGAGCAAGTGCCTCATCATCAATTTCAAATTCCCCATCTTCATTGTTGTCTTCTTCTTCTTCAATGATGATGGCTTTGCCCTTGGAGGAGGTGGCATTAAATGCTACGATCTTCTTTTTCTTCTCATCTTCCACCTTCTCCTTGTCATCAACATCTTGATCATATTTGTCATAGGTCAATACTTCACCAAGCAAATCATTAGGCTTCATTGCTTCAAGCCCATCTCTTTGCAACATCATGATCAACATCTTAAATCTTCTAGGTAAGCTCAATAAGAACTTGTGACAAAAATCTTGATCTTGAGTCTTGTGCCCTAAGCTCTTGAGATCATTGACTATCACTTGCAATCTATGAAACATTTCAATGATTGTTTCATCATCCTTTTTCTTAAAGTTCTTAAACTCACTCTTGAGCCCATATAGCTTGGCACTCTTCACAACCTTAGTGCCTTCATATGTCTCACTCAACCTTATCCATACTTCACTAGCCAATTCTAAATCCTTGATGCCCTCAAATACTTTTGTGTCAATACCATTGTAAAGTGTATTGAGAACCATTCTATTGCATGTTCTATTTGCTCTATCTTCATCGGTAAGATGATCGGGATCAATGATAGCAAAATCATTCCCAGTGACTTGCAATACTCTCTCATGAATAGAACCAAGGTACATTGTCATTTTTCTCTTCCAATGAGCAAAAGAACTAACACCATCAAAGAACGGTGGCTTGCCCCCAACATGATTGAACACAATTTGAGCCATTTTTCACACCGAAGGATGTTAAGCCTTGATTAAAATGGTGACCACGGCTCCGATACCACTTGTAAGGTCCTAGATGGCTAGAGGGGGGTGAATAGCCTATAAAAATTCTATAAATACCACTAAGCAAACTTGTTAGAATAACAAACGGCGTAAAGCGAGTTTTGCTTAGCCAAAGGTTGTGATGCAAGCCTCCTATCCACAAGTCTAGTAGATTAAGATCTCTAGTTCACACAAGAGCTATGTCACTAAAGTTACTCTAGAGAACAAGCTAACAACACTACTAGCAAAGCTACTACTAGAGCTACACAAGATAATCTAGTGAATGTAAATGCAAGAGAGAGGATTGTGATTCTTATACCGACGGTGGAGTGAAGATGTTGCCAATCACCAAGAAGATATATAATCAATCAATATTGACAACAATACAATATGAAGACCAATCACCGGGAGACAAGAGACACAATATTTTTGTTCACCCGGTGTTCACTTGTGCACCGACAAGCTACGTCACCGGTTGTGTCGACCAACACTTAGATGGTTCCCCGGTGTGACCCTCAAGTCACTTGCCCCTCAAGGCACGCCCTACAAGGCACCGCAAGACGCCACTCTCAAGTGAGGTAACTCAATGACACGCGGATTCCACTAGAGTTGCTTTTGGCGTCCCACCGAGGAAAGCACAAGAACCTCTCACAATCAACCGGAGGTGACCAAGAACAATCACCTTATCTTGCCAACGCCTCCAACAATCTCCAAGCCGGCTAGGAGCGGTACTCTCCAAGAGTAACAAGAAATCCACCGGCTAAACCACCCACAAGTGCCACTAGATGCCCTCAAGCTATGCAATGCACTTTGGGATCACTCAATCTCACTTTTGATTTGCAATCAAGCAAGAGAGATGAGTGGGAGGAGTAGCTCTAGCTCAAAGGATGCACAAGAGTGTTAGAAATGCCAAGAGACCTCCCCAAGGGCCGGCCAACAAGTATTTATAAGCATCCCAAACAAATAGAGCCGTTGCCACTCCACTGACCGTTTTTTTCGGGATGACCGGACGCGCCGGTCGAAACTGACCGGACGCGCTCAACCACGTCCGGTCGCCCTGCGCCATCCACGTGTCCACCAAAATCAAATGCGACCGTTAGATCCTCCAACGGTCACTGCACGCTAACGGTCAAACGCGATGACCGGACGCGCCGCTCAACCGACCGGACGCGTCGGTCGCACTGTACCGCGTGCCCGCGAAGCAATGACCGGACGCGCTCCAGATAACGACCGGACGCGATAGTGCCAGTGTCCGGTTGGAGTCCAGTAAGCTCCCTCGACGACCAGACGCGTCCGATCAAGTGTGACCGGACGCGCACCGCGTCCGATCAAGCTTGCGAACTGTTGTTCTCTCAGGGCGCCTGACCGGACGTGCCGGTCCCGCGAGTGACCGGACGCGCCGGTTGCAAACCCTAGCCCACGCGCCTGTCTGCTCCGCTGTACTGACCGGACGCGTCCGGTCACACCGTGACCGCGTCCGGTGCAGCGTCCGGTCACCTCTGTGACCTCCGTTCGCCTCCGTTTCTTTTTCGACTTCCGGCGTAGTGGAAAATAGGCATTTCATTTCCCCGAAATCGTCTGAATCCCGCGCTCGCACGCTCGGCGGGAGGGAGAGAGGAACCCAAACCCCTCTCTACCTGCAAACCACAGCGCGACCAAAGCTACCTTTGCAAATGTGCCAACACCATCAAGTGTACATCTCCATGTGCTTGTGTGTTAGCTTTTTCTTAATCATTTTTAAATGTTTTCCAGTTAGCTCACTAGGCCCTACATGCAATGCACTTCATGAATTCACCTAGTGGCAACCCGTGTGTTGAATAACCGATAAGACTTCCCCTCTTAATAGTTCGGCTATCGACCCTAAACCATTCACACCCTCTATGGTGTCTTGAGTGTAAAATAAAATGGCCCTATGGTTATACCTTTGCCTTGAGCCCATTTTGTTTCTCCAAAAGATATGATCCATTTCATATCATCACATGACCGTCTCGATCCATCGACCTTGATTTCACTTGCTCTTCACCGTTGCATCGGTCCGTCGGCGCCAAGTCTTGCTCAAGCTTCACCATCGCATGGTCCTTCGCTTCGAAGCCTCGACTTGCCCTTCACCTTCACAATCGGTCCATCGAGCCAAGCTTCATCTTGGTCTTCACCATCTTGGTCATATGAGTCAATGTCATGTCTCATATTCAATAACCACCTTTATCTAAATCATCCACTTAGATACAAAGGTTAGTCCTAGGTTTCATCAATTAGCCAAAACCAAACTAGGGACTTTCACACTCGATGCAACCTCACGATGCAATCGCACTAGAATCACTCACTCGCTTATTGATTCGCAATCTAGCAAGCACAAGTGAGTTGGAGTCTTCTCAAACCAAGCACACACAAGGGCAACACATCCCCAAGGTGCTCAACACCTGCCAAGGCCGGCCACCCACTTCTATTTATAAGCCCTCAAACAAATAGAGCCATTGACCTCCTCACAGCAGCCTGATCAGGGGCATCAGACGCGTCTGATGCCTACGCAACAGACTCGTGCTGCCGTGTCCGATGCACCATGAAGCGCCACACATCCAGCCACTTCAAAGAACCAACGGTCGATTTCGTGAACACCAGACTCGTTTGACGCTGCGAGCCCGCGTGTTCGACGAAGCAACAGACGCAGTCCAAAGAGGGTCGAAAACGCTTGAACTCGCAACAGACACGTCCGTTGGTGTGGCAACAAACACACTCCAGCATCAGGTGCTCCACGCTCCTCTGTCGCTTTTGCTCACAGCTGACGCCCATGCCAACAGACGTTGATGTTACGCGTCCGACGTTCCACCGTCAGCGCGTCTGATGCACGGCTGCCAGTGCTCTGCAAGCTAGGGTTAGGCGTCAGACGCCAGGCCAGTGTCCGACGCTGCCGAACGCCGCGTCTGATGCGTGCTTTTTAGTATGAAACACTTCCATGACTTCACTACTTCTTCCCACTTCCGGCGTAAAGGAAAATAGTCATTCATTTTCTCGAAAACCCCAAACCCCTCTCTACCACTCAAACTCCACCACCTTTGCAAATGTGCTAACACCACTAAGTGTACATCACCATGTGCATGTGTGTTAGCATTTTCATAATCATTTTCTTCAAAGGAGTTAGCCACTTAACTTGCCACACCACTCGATTCTAGCAACGATGCAAAGTTAGATCACTCGAGTGGCACTAGATGACCGATATGCAAATAGGTTTACCCCTCTTGATAGTACGGCCATCTATCCTAAACCCGGTCATGCACTTCTCTACACAACCTTTGACCGGTGAAATGAAATGCCCTAGATTATACCTTTGCCTTGCGCATTCCATTCCATCTCCTTCGATGTTGATGCAACACATGCACCAACCAATCATCAAATGATATAATCCACTTCATATCATCACGTGACCGTATTGGTTCATCGATCTTGACCTCACTTGCTCTTCACTATTGCGTCGGTCCATTGGCACCAAGTCTTGCTCAAGCTTCACCGTCACACGCGGTCCCTCGCTTCAAAGCCTCCGACTTGCCCTTCACACTTACAACCGGTCCATCGAGCCAAGCCTCATCTTGATCTTTGTTGACACTTACTAACACCACTTAAATACTAGGTTGTCATCCCCAGCATGGTGCCAGAGTGTACATAGGTATTTATAAATGTAAAGGGCTCTTTAGAAGATAATCTATTCTATCCGCAAGCACACAGATAAAATACCTCATTGTAGCATTTCACCAGGAAAAGTATTCCGGGTATCGTTATTTATATTTTGCTTAAGAGAACGGTGAAAGCAGGTGTAGAATGACATAGACTAGAGATCAACTTTGCTAAACATGATTACTAATGAGAAACTCGTCACACAGTCACTTGCTTTGGCAGGGGGTAAGCCATAAATAAAGATAATGAATTATAAGCTCATGGGTAAATAACACAGCGATTAGAAATAGACTACTCCATATTGATATAAGGTGACGTCGGATTAGCTAGAGAATGGATTCTAAATATCTACTATCTACTAAGTCACAATCTACTCTAAACATTCTACAAGATCATATATAGCATAAAAGACTCTTTATTTATGTATAAGGAACATTGCTAAAGTAAATCAGAACATAGTAAGACTTACTCCGCAATATAAATTCTGCCTGTCCTATCAACGGAGGGTGGACTATATAAGAATCAACGAAGCTGTCACTATCACGAACTACCACACAACCCGGCCAATAGGATACATTTGCAGGTAAATAATATCTAAGCACCACGCCCACATATGATCTACCACTTAACTCCCTCGAGGTAAGAGCTAAGCGCTTTGCAAACTCATACATAAACTCATTATCAATCTTAACTATATCAATTATAGAACTAGAGTAAACTAAGAACATAATAAACAGAGACATAATGCAATTAGAATAAAGTAGTAGAGAATGATATGAAATAATACCAATCTTTATTGATGAAGATCCGAAATCCAGAGCTTGAATGCTCTACTTCTCTAATTCTATCTAATCAAACCTATAAGACTTGAAGAACAATGGAGTAGCTACTTCTAATTCTCTGCGGGAGAGAACTTCCTAAACCCTAACTTTTCTGGCTTCCTCTGATAATGATTTCTCCTTCCCCCCTGGGGTGGTGGTGCCTTGCTTATATAGCCCTTTCAAATGAATCTGGACCGTCGGATCAAACCGACTTAGAACGGACGGTTTTCCTTGATCTAGAGAGGCAGTGGAGCATAATCCGCGAGGCAGAAGCTGATTGGCCCGAGGGGCAGGGCGGGCGCCCTGTGTCCTGGCCCGTTACGGCTCCCGTTCGTTCCCGTGGCTTCTGGAGTCTTCTAGATGTAAGATAATTGTGTGCCAAGTAATTTTCCCGTCATTAACCCGACATGTGGACCTCTTTTCCATATTATCTGATAACTCCCTGCAGAAATAGATAAACACCAAAACTCGTGGAATTCTGTCAGATAAAACCCTAATTCTAGATGTTTGGTGCATATTGATCCTTTTCCATGTTTAGTTGACAATTATATTTGATACTTAAGGACCGTCAACAAACTCCCCCAAGCTTAACCTTTGCTCGTCCCTGAGCAAACAGACAAACTCAGATGGATCAGGAGTTGCTTCGATGTTTACTTTTCTGTCAGGCACACTATAACAGAACCGTCCAAATTATAAGAGCACAAGTATAAAAACAATCACCGAAGTGATCAAATTCTCACACTTGAGCCCATATAACTCCGGTAGTCCAATGAAATCACGAGGGATTTCAAACCAACCAACATACAAGCCAAGATCGTAGTGATTCAACATAACAAGTCACATTTTACAACCATTTCACAAGTAAGTCAATATACATCGGAGTTCAACATAGTTATTACAACTTAAGTTCAAAAGTAGCGGAAGCAAAGTAATTTGAAACTAACAACACCTTTATTTCAAATATATGCCAGTACTAAGGTCGACTTCCAACAAAAGCATTAGAGAGAAGATAACTCAGAAGGATCATGCCCGTGATCACACTCCGCCTCTACGGCAGGAGCCAACCAACTCTTGCAGTCGCCAAGATACAGCACAACCTGCAACAAGTGGGGATAAAACCCTGAGTACGACAATGTACTCAGCTAGACTTACCCGTCATAAACCAGAAATAAGGTGACACCAAGGATCATGCAAGGCTGATATAAAGTGGGCTAGCTTGACAACATTTTGCATAAAAGCTTATTATGAATAAGTAATCATTAATGCTTAAGCATCAAGTTAATTATCATTAACCTGTCCTCTATATTTGAACCTGTACTAGAGCACTCACTTTATTAGGAGCAAACAATATTAACCATAGCAGGTATAAATTGAGGCAACCTTTCCATCGTTATCCAATTAACCATCCGTTCAATTTAATGGAATCTACGTTGCCGCTGCTCAAGTCAAGTGCTCACTAACCGGGAGCGACGGCGATTCGAATCGAATTCCTATCCAGCTGGAGGGGTATTTCTAACACTCACCGAGACACGCCTGGCGAGGGCTGCTCAGGTCATCTTTCGTACAGTTCAGGAATCACGGGTCCGAATGATGTCGCGACCCCAAGGGCGACACTCTGCCAGGTGATAGGGACTCTAACCCCCCCTTGGTCTCACGCCAATGTCCCCAAGCACATCCTTTCTCTCCTCCAAGAAGCAACCTACCATTCGATTCCCGGCCTGAACCATACTTACTCGACTTCGCGGTCGGAACGACTTATCCGGCCAACTAAGTGTTAGACTGCGTTCAACATGACTTAAGGACGTACAGCGAATCGGTCCTTAAACGACTCAGACGGGGATAGATCCACACCCAAGACCTCCATGCCTTGTTGCTTCACTATCGTCATCCCGCCCGGTCTCATTTCATTTTATTAACACATGGTTCCATTCCCCGATAGCAATATAGCCAACCGTGCCATATATGAATATCCCTACATCTCGCAGGTGACAGGAAATCACCTGACTTCTACCGCTTAAAGCAGGGCTAAGCATCTACTCGATCCTAATCTATGTAGGATTCTTCAAGGATTCATATATCTGGACAAGGAATGATATAATGCAGCAAGGGTTTCAACCAACTCCTACCACTTAATGCAACAATACTTATAACATATATATAATTAATTGCTTTGAAGATAGGAGGCTTATAATGCTCCGGGGCTTGCCTGGGATCCGACTCAAGTTAGAGTTTGTCAAATGAATTCACTTGACGAGCATCTCCCAATCTATCACTTGTCCGGTCCTTCTATCTTCGGGATAGATCCACCAACTCCATCTTCGGGTTTGGCTCCACATCAGGTCCTTCACGTGCTTCAGCTAGCGTACCTAAATGAGGTGCAATAATGCATATGCATGAATGCATAGAAGTGCAATAAACAAAGTAATCATGCAAGCATACCAAAGTTTACATAAATCCTAGAGCTAATTAACTAAATCCTCATTAAGACATAACATAGAAGAGGGCAAGCACATCAATCAAGAAACAAGTCTCACAAGATCACAGGGTACCACCCAAGTATCATCAAAGATATGAGTCACACTTCAATACCCAAGCATGACAAAGTTAATCAAAGTACTAGAACTAGAAATTGCTATCTTCTGGACATTAGACCAACAGCTGAGTAATTTAATCATAACTGGAGATATACAACTCCAAATGACTTGCAAGAAGACATTATGGAAATCTTATAAAATTGTCTACAATTCATTTAATATCCACTAAGCCTGATTCCCAAGTTTAATTGGTCAAAAAGATAAAACTACAGACTCTGGTCTGCTCCAAACAGAGAGCAACCAAATCTGGAACCTGATTTTAAACATCTATAACTCAAAAACTACTTGACCAAATGCCACCAAATTTTAACACAAGATAGATACATGAATTATATACAACTTTGTTATAGACAAGGTGCTCAGAAAACATAATTAACATGGGGTAATCTACATTGCCCCCAGAACTGTCCAGAAACTAGTAATTGCAAGAAATAATTATTAACATATGTTGCAAACATATAATTGTGTAAAACCAACTTTACCAACATTTCATAAATGACTAATGAACACCAGAAAACATAGTGTCCATTCCTAAATAAATTCTTTTAATGCATTTTCTTAATTTATTTAGATAATTAGGTGGAATTATGAACACCTATCAAAAGTGCACCATAAATTCTACCAAAATTACAGTGGCCTACAAATGCTCTCAAAAGTCTACTGTACAAATTTCAAGCCATTTAGATAAGTACATCAACCTCTATGAAAAAGACAATTAGCTATTGCAACAATTCATGTAAGAGCAAATTAAACCTAAAACTCAATATTTTCTGTGAACACAAGGCCATATTATAAATCCATATGATAGAGAAACATCATACTAAGGTAATGGAACAACATTTTATATTTTATCATTTATATATTATTTATAAGCTATTTATCAAGCTATAAACAAGTTAAATCAATAACTTGAGCATACAGTAAGCAATGACCATGAAATTTATACCACAGTACATCCATAGCATGACAAGACTACCATAAAAATTTCACATCATTTGGAGCACCACAACTCAAGATATAAAAATAACAAGGAAAACAAGCATTTATTTTCCATTTAACAAGATCTAGGTACAACATCCTAAAACCCAGAAACAACCTATAAGTTTTATATTTTTCTTAGCAAGTACATGTCATCACAAAATTAACAAAACAAGAATCACTATTTTTGGGGTCCTAAAACTCTAGATCTTGATCTGGTTAAGTTTAGAGACAATTTTAAGAGCATTTTTAAATTCAAATAAAGACATCAGAAAACATCTACAACATATAGAATTTTATGACTCTATTGCATAGATCTCTCCTCAAGGTTTCCAAAAAGTCCCCATTTACTATTTTTGGAGTTACCTAACAGGAGATATAAATTTTTGAAGAACTAAATAAAATCTGAAAATTCAAATTCGGAATTAACACAACCCTAGCTTAACGCTAGGCGCACCCGGTCGCTTACCCAACTCGGCCACTTACTTAAACTGTCCCGCGGGACCCACTATCCGGTTGGGCCCGCCTGTCATACTAAGAGAAATCGCACACAAGGTTTTGCCTTCTCCTTCCTCGGAACGGTACAGAGGAGGGGAGGGGAGGTGCGGCTCTGCCAGCCTCTGGCGAGGGGGGGGGTCGCCGGCGGTGAGCGGCGGCAGAGGAGCAAGCTCAGACTCCGGCGCATCCGATGAGTGGCTTGGTGCGGCTAGTGGCAGTCCGTGGTGGCCCGGCCACGAGCACAGGGACTGCGGCGGCAATGGCACCGGTGGCCACGCTCCCCCGACGGTGAGAGGAGCTCGGGAAGGGCGCATCGAGGTCGGCGTGTGGCGGGGAAGGCGATGCCGTGCTTGTTTTAGGGAAGGGAGGAGGGATGGCGCAGTTAGGAAGCTCGAGCTGGAGCTCGAACGGCCATGGCGGCTCGGCGTCCGCGCTCTGTGCATGCTCCAAGGGCGAGAGGCAGTGGGCGATAGGGAGTGGGGAGAAAGGGAGGGCTCGGGCCGGTCGCTTTGGTGCTCTACCACGCCGAGCGAGGCACGGACACAAGGCAGAGGCGACGACACGCGGCTTCCATGGTGGAGGTGAACTGGTGCATGGTCGCCACGTCCAGAGCGCGTGTCGGCGGTTCAGACATTCTGCCGAACACGTGTCGGGTTATAACGTGGGCCGGTTGGACAACGATTTGGGCTAGATACAGGCCGAACTGGACCTTGGGCCAAATAGCAAAGTTGTTCATCTCAGTATGCTCTATCTTTTCTATTTAGGGGTCATAGCCATTAGAGCTTTAGATTAGAAGATAATGATGTGTCGAGATGGCATTGTCGATGTGTCGACAACCATGCCAAAAACTCCAAAATGATGGGCCAAAAGGAGTCAAAATAGTGTCATCTTCTTACATGAGCTTCTCCACTATGTGCATTCCAACTTTTACTTTTGGGTCATCTTGAGTTATTTAACGAAATTTCGAGAACGCGAGATGCCAACGTCGATGACACAAAAATCAGGGTTTAAAATGCTAAGTGTAGAATTCAGCCCTATTTCTGACTTGTGGGTCCGTTTTGAGCATGTTCCACATATTTTCATGACTTGACTCTTAAACAAAGTTTGTTCCTTATAAAATTCTCTACGACTTTGTCAAAGGGTGCACAGTCATGCAAAGCTTCTAGGTCACACTTTTGAAATGGTCAAACAAAAGTGTTCCAGGGTCCATACATGGTCAACCATCACTTAGAAGCACATTTAGGCAAAATGATCAACATGAACATTGTTCCATGGAGCGTCCTGAGTGTAGTTAAGGTGTTGTAGAGGCCAAACATACCCACCATGCATAGGTTGCACAAAAGTGCAGGGCTCACATGCCTTGAAACATAGAACTCAAGTGAAATGCTATGGTCACTTCATGTGGTTGTTTCGAGATACATGCTACCCATGTTCCACTAGGGTGTTCCACATGTGTCCAAGATGTGTTGCACATGTTGCATTGTATGTTGCACAAACACTAATTCCCATGAGATGTACGATAGGTTTTAGTTATAATCCAAACAAGCCTATCACTTATCATTTTATGTGACTTTTTGATTCCAAACTTCATGAAACTTTTCTAGGGATCAATATAGATAGGTACCAAGGTGAGACACATGAAGATATGGTAATAACACCATTCGAACATATATCTTTGAAGATGGCCTATATGTAAAGCAATGATGCAGCATCCAACTTTAAGTTAGGCTCATCTCCATAGGTTGACCTTGACATTGTCATTTACACTTAATCTATCATGTTTGCGCTTAAACCCACTGCTTAATTGGTGATAAACACCTGGGGTGTTACAGCCCTCCCCCCTTAAAAGAATCGCGTCCCGAGATTCAGAATGGAAGATCTTTTAAGGAAGAGAGACATGTTATCAAGTTCCCAACATTTGCTATAGCATTCAGCTACAAAGCTTCAACATCGGTGAATAATTTGGCCGAAGGCACTTTCTGATACTTACTCTTCATGGTAAAGTTTGTCTGAAGAATTTCCTTCATTGACTTCCATGAAGCATTTTTACTTTGGGAGGAATCCAAGATAGCACATACTGCATTCTCAGTGTACAGAGATCATTTGGTCCATAAGTGAACCACTCACAAGTATCTGACTCTCTCATGAGCATATCATAGGCCATATGAACTTTACATTAGACCAAAATCCTCAGAAGTATACTCGTCAAAATGACTCTATGTTCACAAAGTTTGAAAAGCAGTCCTCTACCAAAATGGCTTGAGCACAACCTTCCAAAAGGGTGAGATCATAGGCGACAAATATACTCGGAGGCTATAGGAAACTGACTAATCAATAGACAAGGTCTATGTTGGTCGTAAATGTTCATTTATTTAGACACCAACTAATGAAAAACTACTTGCGGTTCCATGTGTGCAGTTCTCTTTCTCTGACGACAACACTGTATTATCTGAGTCTATCGATGGTCAGTGAATGTGATAGCTGACTCTGTTGGCTTCCATATTTCAGCCAAATGTTACCTAAGAAGATTCTCTTATCCAAATCCAACAGTTATCCAGGTGGAATCAGATGCAAGCTCTTGGTAAAAACATGTATAAGGTACCAAAGTATGTCATCATTGGAAAATAATTCCCAAAGAAAGATGTAACGAGGCCTTAAGGACAACAAAAGTTGTAATTATTCACTTAACCGCGGGGAGTAGTCTACCACCAAACGATTAAGTAAAATTTTCCTTGGTGACTTAGTTGTACTGTAAGTTGAGTTGACTTGCAGCATAGCAACTTCATCAGGCCAACTTTCACCTTAGGCTTCCTCTTTAGGATCAAACAGCAGCTTTAAGATAGAAAATCTGTTGTTTGACACTTCTCAAATTGCTTTCGAATTACAAATTTACTTGGAGAACCCTTGATTGTCCCAATAATTGTTGATGAGAGGACATAAAATCAAGGCGAAAGGGTGTACAACAGGATCCTTAAGACCACTCAAGAGATCGTCCAACAGAGTGATGAACAAACTATTTGTGGCACCTAAGGGCACAAGGATGTTGATCGAAACTAGGGCATGCATTTCTCTAATTCTTCACCGCAGCTGATTGAACACCTTGCACAATCTATGTGATTGTCCAAGACGGAATTGACTTGATCACAATGGCTCTAGAAGATAGAATATTACTCAAGTTATTGGCTAGTTGATTAACTTCTTGTTGGTTATTGCTCTGTAAGGCATAGCCTTCGTAGCTACCAAAGAGTTGTTACCTAGCTAGAGATTAACCTTCCTATTGGCAACTAATCAGTTGTCTCTCAACACTAAAAAGTTCCAACTATCCACTCTTGATCACAACAATTGTTGTTGTTGTAGAGCAAATGATTGCCATCGAAGCCAGCAGATAAGGAGTCACACCAGAGATAGTGATTTCGATTACATGGTCATTCTGTATACAAAGGTTAAAATTTGCATAATGTGACGATCGAGTCTTATCCAACGGATGACTTGTCCAACATTAAGTGTTGGGTGCCCCTTTTATCCAACAGAGATGAGATACGTTGCTCACTAGATGGTGGTCGTCAGTATTGGGAAAACTAAGTAGAGTCGCTTGTCTACCACCTATTGCAGTCTGTTAATGTTTATGTCGGTGACCTGTCCTTCAAAGGTTATCCTCTTAGCAACTTCAGAAGGAAACTCCACTACTTTTGGTCTAGGATATGGATCTTACGATACGATATGGGGAGATAACCAAGGAAGAGTTCACCTGAGAATAACACGTTGATGTTGTTCCGTAATGGATCATGACTAGAAACCACGATACCAGCGCGTGCGGAGTAGCACAACCTTGTGTCGGCCGCCCACAGGAGGCTCTCAGTTTCGTCGCGGCACCGTTAGTTGCTACTCATAACACCATTACTGATCACACCACCAAGGTGGAATTTCAAGTGACACAATTTGGGTGGTAACAACAAGCATTATAAAGGAAGGATAGCAAACAAAGGTAGTCACAAGGTTTAGAATCAACAGGGAAGCTATTCGCATATCAAAACACCTCACAAGAGAACATAGCTCAAATGCCGAATGCGATTAAGCACGAGATTTTTTTGCTTAATTCCACGCACGTCTAGCGTTCACCACAGTGATGCCCAGATGAAAGATTACCATGAGATTTGGTCATGTTGGACAACAACATGAAACCAAGACTGATAAATATCCGAGACTTGGGAAGGTTGGAGATGGATTAAGCAAATTTCAAGGATAAAATCGAGGTACCAATCGAAGATTGAGTTGATAAAGTCGCTACATGAATTTGCAAACACAAGATTTAGAGGCCATAGCAGAGAGACGTTGCATCACACTAGCTAACCTTTAGGAGAGGTAACCGGAAGGTCCAACATGCATTTGGGTACGGTCTCCCTAACTGGCAACGTACGAACCATGGTCAAAGGCTAGCGTTGATAAAAGTTAACTTGGTTGATCAGTCGATAAGGGTCTTCACAAAAAGGGTTGGAAAACATCCATGACTTAGACAAACATATAGGAGAACAAAACTTTGGGCTTTCGGTCAAGCAACGGTATGGATACAAACATTCAAGGGATAACCACCACGTCTACAGGCTCAGGCTCCTAAGAGAGAGAACTTAATTGAAGACAACAACCATGCAATTACATAACATGAACATTGTTCTAGGATAAAGCTATGTGACCCTCGTATGCTCACCGAGGACAAACGAGGTGACAACTAGGGCACTACCTAGATAACAAGCATACATACAACATCATAATCAAGCAGTCATTTGAGAAAATTCAAATGAATGGGCTTAAGCAACCAATATAAAGCACAAGGCTCACTCAAACAAGCATTTATCTAAAGCAAGAACTAACTATAAGTTTAGTCCAAAACAAACGCCAGCTAAGGTGGGTAACTTAGCATATACATACAATCTGGACATCAGCACAATAGTTATTTGTTTTAACCATAACTGAGGTTGTAGACATCCCACAAAGGTGATCCTAGACTTTCTATAAAGCTTAGGAAGATGACTACACTTTAGTTATTCATACCAAAAGCAAATTCATAGATTAACATGACCAAAAATGCTAATGTTTCAGATCTGTATCAATATGGACAGAAAACTGACAAGAACTTCAAAAATGCACAACTGGAGTTCTAGGAACCTAACAAAAGTGATCCTTAACTTTATGTAAAGCTTATTAAATTGTCTATAATTTTTTTTATTATCATATTAAGATGATTCTATATCTAACAAGATTAATCATCACAAAGAAGACATTTCTGCCCAGATTTGGACAGATTCTGTCATTCCACTTTATAGGCTTATAACTAGAGATTTATACCACCACAATTAGTGCTATAGGACATTTTGGAAAGCTTAGAAAAAGTACTACACTTCTTCTATTACCTCCAAGACATGATTCCTTATGCACATAGGTCAAACAAACCAAACATTCATATCTATTCAGAGCATAAGCAAAACATGACAATAAACTTCTAAAATTCATAAATCTCAAAGCATAAGACCTAGGGTCATGAAATTTTAGGACGAGCTAGATGATTAAGTTAGCTACAACTTTGGTATTCTCCATAACTACAAAAAACACCGTTATGGATACGAAGGCATCACTACAATAGAAACCGTTCTAGCAGCCCATGTTCAACAAGCAAGACAAAGCTTGCCTTTGTTCTACTTAACAAGAGAGCACACAACATATCATCCTAGTAGCTCTAAACATTGTCACCTTAGACCAACACCAATTTAATTCACTCATGAGAATCCACAATTACTTATTATCGAACAAGGGTGAGAGGAGCATAGCTATGCATAAAGCAACAATCATGATAATGCATGCTTCGTCCTATTCGTCCTCACAAGATTGCCAACCTAAGGTGGCGATCATGTTCTATGTCGGTGGCATAACACGCACTCCCTCGATATATATCTAGTCGTTAGCTACATTCGACTTACGCATTAATGGTTAGCGTACCTGCAGAAAAATTTCATTGCAGCCCAACATTTCCCAATATAGCACACAATGAAAGCAGAGAAGTAAAATTCTAAGTACTCCCATGTACATATACCCCCGTATATATACATGTAGCACCAAAACTACCCGAATCATCAATCACCCACAATTAAGTACCTTCATATATACATGTGTGTAACATGTAAATAATCTAGTAACCAAAACTAGCTCTCCCCTAGACCGCTGGTTGGACGGTCATGCTCTCACAACTCACACTTACTTGAGCGTAGGTGCGATATTGCATAAAAGTAAACTAGCAACATATATGGCTATTTCATATATGAAGGCAACCTCTAATCTAACACACCGGTAGCATAGTGTAGGAGAGTCATCACACATACATACCTTGGCCTGGGCGTAGATGCATAAATGAAAAACCCCCAAGTTAGTACTTATATAAGCCACCTAATAATCCTTATATGGGCATAAGGAAATTGACCACTGGCATACTTAGGTTTAGAATTCAGTTTTCACAAACCTATATATAGCTATAAGTTGATAAAAGTGATTTTATAAAACAAAACCTTTGTTTTAAATACACATACGACAAGTTTAATGTTGAATCTTGCTCCGATACCAGCTGTAACGGAACCGTCCAAATTATAAGAGCACAAGTATAAAAACAATCACCGAAGTGATCAAATTCTCACACTTGAGCCCATATAACTCCGGTAGTCCAATGAAATCACGAGGGATTTCAAACCAACCAACATACAAGCCAAGATCGTAGTGATTCAACATAACAAGTCACATGTTACAACCATTTCACAAGTAAGTCAATATACATCGGAGTTCAACATAGTTATTACAACTTAAGTTCAAAAGTAGCGGAAGCAAAGTAATTTGAAACTAACAACACCTTTATTTCAAATATATGCCAGTACTAAGGTCGACTTCCAACAAAAGCATTAGAGAGAAGATAACTCAGAAGGATCATGCCCGTGATCACACTCCGCCTCTACGGCAGGAGCCAACCAACTCTTGCAGTCGCCAAGATACAGCACAACCTGCAACAAGTGGGGATAAAACCCTGAGTACGACAATGTACTCAGCTAGACTTACCCGTCATAAACCAGAAATAAGGTGACACCAAGGATCATGCAAGGCTGATATAAAGTGGGCTAGCTTGACAACATTTTGCATAAAAGCTTATTATGAATAAGTAATCATTAATGCTTAAGCATCAAGTTAATTATCATTAACCTGTCCTCTATATTTGAACATGTACTAGAGCACTCACTTTATTAGGAGCAAACAATATTAACCATAGCAGGTATAAATTGAGGCAACCTTTCCATCGTTATCCAATTAACCATCCGTTCAATTTAATGGAATCTACGTTGCCGCTGCTCAAGTCAAGTGCTCACTAACCGGGAGCGACGGCGATTCGAATCGAATTCCTATCCAGCTGGAGGGGTATTTCTAACACTCACCGAGACACGCCTGGCGAGGGCTGCTCAGGTCATCTTTCGTACAGTTCAGGAATCGCGGGTCCGAATGATGTCGCGACCCCAAGGGCGACACTCTGCCAGGTGATAGGGACTCTAACCCGCCCTTGGTCTCACGCCAATGTCCCCAAGCACATCCTTTCTCTCCTCCAAGAAGCAACCTACCATTCGATTCCCGGCCTGAACCATACTTACTCGACTTCGCGGTCGGAACGACTTATCCGGCCAACTAAGTGTTAGACTGCGTTCAACATGACTCAAGGACGTACAGCGAATCGGTCCTTAAACGACTCAGACGGGGATAGATCCACACCCAAGACCTCCATGCCTTGTTGCTTCACTATCGTCATCCCGCCCGGTCTCATTTCATTTTATTAACACATGGTTCCATTCCCCGATAGCAATATAGCCAACCGTGCCATATATGAATATCCCTACATCTCGCAGGTGACAGGAAATCACCTGACTTCTACCGCTTAAAGCAGGGCTAAGCATCTACTCGATCCTAATCTATGTAGGATTCTTCAAGGATTCATATATCTGGACAAGGAATGATATAATGCAGCAAGGGTTTCAACCAACTCCTACCACTTAATGCAACAATACTTATAACATATATATAATTAATTGCTTTGAAGATAGGAGGCTTATAATGCTCCGGGGCTTGCCTGGGATCCGACTCAAGTTAGAGTTTGTCAAATGAATTCACTTGACGAGCATCTCCCAATCTATCACTTGTCCGATCCTTCTATCTTCGGGATAGATCCACCAACTCCATCTTCGGGTTTGGCTCCACATCAGGTCCTTCACGTGCTTCAGCTAGCGTACCTAAATGAGGTGCAATAATGCATATGCATGAATGCATAGAAGTGCAATAAACAAAGTAATCATGCAAGCATACCAAAGTTTACATAAATCCTAGAGCTAATTAACTAAATCCTCATTAAGACATAACATAGAAGAGGGCAAGCACATCAATCAAGAAACAAGTCTCACAAGATCACAGGGTACCACCCAAGTATCATCAAAGATATGAGTCACACTTCAATACCCAAGCATGACAAAGTTAATCAAAGTACTAGAACTAGAAATTGCTATCTTCTGGACATTAGACCAACAGCTGAGTAATTTAATCATAACTGGAGATATACAACTCCAAATGACTTGCAAGAAGACATTATGGAAATCGTATAAAATTGTCTACAATTCATTTAATATCCACTAAGCCTGATTCCCAAGTTTAATTGGTCAAAAAGATAAAACTACAGACTCTGGTCTGCTCCAAACAGAGAGCAACCAAATCTGGAACCTGACTTTAAACATCTATAACTCAAAAACTACTTGACCAAATGCCACAAAATTTTAACACAAGATAGATACATGAATTATATACAACTTTGTTATAGACAAGGTGCTCAGAAAACATAATTAACATGGGGTAATCTACATTGCCCCCAGAACTGTCCAGAAACTAGTAATTGCAAGAAATAATTATTAACATATGTTGCAAACATATAATTGTGTAAAACCAACTTTACCAACATTTCATAAATGACTAATGAACACCAGAAAACATAGTGTCCATTCCTAAATAAATTCTTTTAATGCATTTTCTTAATTTATTTAGATAATTAGGTGGAATTATGAACACCTATCAAAAGTGCACCATAAATTCTACCAAAATTACAGTGGCCTACAAATGCTCTCAAAAGTCTACTGTACAAATTTCAAGCCATTTAGATAAGTACATCAACCTCTATGAAAAAGACAATTAGCTATTGCAACAATTCATGTAAGAGCAAATTAAACCTAAAACTCAATATTTTCTGTGAACACAAGGCCATATTATAAATCCATATGATAGAGAAACATCATACTAAGGTAATGGAACAACATTTTATATTTTATCATTTATATATTATTTATAAGCTATTTATCAAGCTATAAACAAGTTAAATCAATAACTTGAGCATACAGTAAGCAATGACCATGCAATTTATACCACAGTACATCCATAGCATGACAAGACTACCATAAAAATTTCACATCATTTGGAGCACCACAACTCAAGATATAAAAATAACAAGGAAAACAAGCATTTATTTTCCATTTAACAAGATCTAGGTACAACATCCTAAAACCCAGAAACAACCTATAAGTTTTATATTTTTCTTAGCAAGTACATGTCATCACAAAATTAACAAAACAAGAATCACTATTTTTGGGGTCCTAAAACTCTAGATCTTGATCTGGTTAAGTTTAGAGACAATTTTAAGAGCATTTTTAAATTCAAATAAAGACATCAGAAAACATCTACAACATATAGAATTTTATGACTCTATTGCATAGATCTCTCCTCAAGGTTTCCAAAAAGTCCCCATTTACTATTTTTGGAGTTACCTAACAGGAGATATAAATTTTTGAAGAACTAAATAAAATCTGAAAATTCAAATTCGGAATTAACACAACCCTAGCTTAACGCTAGGCGCACCCGGTCGCTTACCCAACTCGGCCACTTACTTAAACTGTCCCGCGGGACCCACTATCCGGTTGGGCCCGCCTGTCATACTAAGAGAAATCGCACACAAGGTTTTGCCTTCTCCTTCCTCGGAACGGTACAGAGGAGGGGAGGGGAGGTGCGGCTCTGCCAGCCTCCGGCGAGCGGGGGGGCCGCCGGCGGTGAGCGACGGCAGAGGAGCAAGCTCAGACTCCGGCGCATCCGATGAGTGGCTTGGTGCGGCTAGTGGCAGTCCGTGGTGGCCCGGCCACGAGCACAGGGACTGCGGCGGCAATGGCACCGGTGGCCACGCTCCCCCGACGGTGAGAGGAGCTCGGGAAGGGCGCATCGAGGTCGGCGTGTGGCGGGGAAGGCGATGCCGTGCTTGTTTTAGGGAAGGGAGGAGGGATGGCGCAGTTAGGAAGCTCGAGCTGGAGCTCGAACGGCCATGGCGGCTCGGCGTCCGCGCTCTGTGCATGCTCCAAGGGCGAGAGGCAGTGGGCGATAGGGAGTGGGGAGAAAGGGAGGGCTCGGGCCGGTCGCTTTGGTGCTCTACCACGCCGAGCGAGGCACGGACACAAGGCAGAGGCGACGACACGCGGCTTCCATGGTGGAGGTGAACTGGTGCATGGTCGCCACGTCCAGAGCGCGTGTCGGCGGTTCAGACATTCTGCCGAACACGTGTCGGGTTATAACGTGGGCCGGTTGGACAACGATTTGGGCTAGATACAGGCCGAACTGGACCTTGGGCCAAATAGCAAAGTTGTTCATCTCAGTATGCTCTATCTTTTCTATTTAGGGGTCATAGCCATTAGAGCTTTAGATTAGAAGATAATGATGTGTCGAGATGGCATTGTCGATGTGTCGACAACCATGCCAAAAACTCCAAAATGATGGGCCAAAAGGAGTCAAAATAGTGTCATCTTCTTACATGAGCTTCTCCACTATGTGCATTCCAACTTTTACTTTTGGGTCATCTTGAGTTATTTAACGAAATTTCGAGAACGCGAGATGCCAACGTCGATGACACAAAAATCAGGGTTTAAAATGCTAAGTGTGGAATTCAGCCCTATTTCTGACTTGTGGGTCCGTTTTGAGCATGTTCCACACATTTTCATGACTTGACTCTTAAACAAAGTTTGTTCCTTATAAAATTCTCTACGACTTTGTCAAAGGGTGCACAGTCATGCAAAGCTTCTAGGTCACACTTTTGAAATGGTCAAACAAAAGTGTTCCAGGGTCCATACATGGTCAACCATCACTTAGAAGCACATTTAGGCAAAATGATCAACATGAACATTGTTCCATGGAGCGTCCTGAGTGTAGTTAAGGTGTTGTAGAGGCCAAACATACCCACCATGCATAGGTTGCACAAAAGTGCAGGGCTCACATGCCTTGAAACATAGAACTCAAGTGAAATGCTATGGTCACTTCATGTGGTTGTTTCGAGATACATGCTACCCATGTTCCACTAGGGTGTTCCACATGTGTCCAAGATGTGTTGCACATGTTGCATTGTATGTTGCACAAACACTAATTCCCATGAGATGTACGATAGGTTTTAGTTATAATCCAAACAAGCCTATCACTTATCATTTTATGTGACTTTTTGATTCCAAACTTCATGAAACTTTTCTAGGGATCAATATAGATAGGTACCAAGGTGAGACACATGAAGATATGGTAATAACACCATTCGAACATATATCTTTGAAGATGGCCTATATGTAAAGCAATGATGCAGCATCCAACTTTAAGTTAGGCTCATCTCCATAGGTTGACCTTGACATTGTCATTTACACTTAATCTATCATGTTTGCGCTTAAACCCACTGCTTAATTGGTGATAAACACCTGGGGTGTTACACACACATACTTTCATATAAAATTCTCCCAGATTAGAGTGAAGTGTTCATGGGGCTTAGTACCTGCACTTAAATCTTGAGTAATCGAAAAGACAAAGTAATTAAGTCAAGCACTATTCCTCCTGTCTATACTTCACCTTATTCTGGAGTTTTGCATAAGTTTTCAAAAAAAATAAAGCTCAGAGTTCCTAGACATGATTCTCTCAAGTCTCTCTATATGTGGTATTTGTGGATCCTTACCAAAGAGATCACTTTCTTATGACTGATGAAATATTTATGTGGAGCTCATAAGAGTGAAAAATGGTTCATATATTGTCTAATCGAGCCATGGATCCAAAGGAACTCAGCATATAATTAAATCAAGATGTGCATGTGTGGTGGAATAAATGATAATGACGGTGATAATGTATAAATAATAAACTTACTTCTCATTGCTCCTCATATTGCTATCTCTCCTCCTTCTTGATCTTTGCTTTTAAGAACATGGGCTATCTTCTTTTTTTTTCCTTAGGTGGGTATCTTTGTACCCCTAATTCTACTGTCGGACACTTGTCCATTTTTACCTCTCGTCTCACGCTTTTTCTTTTTCTTTCGAGGTTCCGAGCACTTGCTCCTTTTTATTTCCTCGTTTTTTTCTGAGGTTCCGGGCATTTGCCCCTTTTATTTCCTCATATATAAATTTTTGCATAACCCATGCCTCTTCTGCATCGAATCTTTTTGAAGAGAGAAAATAACAATACTTGGGACAACAAATATTTTTAACAGGTTTTTGATGAATGGTGTAATAGATGTGTGCAAGTGAATATCTTGATTTAACCACATGAAAAGCTCCTAAGGGTCTACACAGCTCGATCAAACTCAATGTGGCGAATGAGTAGTAAAAGATATAGCAATTATAGCAAGTATGGCTGTGGTAGGAATTTTTTCCAATCATGCTAGGAACTCATCATGTGATTTTGTAAATTTTCAAAATAAATCTCCAGAACTTAGTGTAGTAGAAACAAGATAAACAGCAGCTCAAAACTTTATATCATGTCTTTCTTTTACCTAGACTTTAGTTTTAGGTTCATGCTTCCCACAGAATAAAGATTTATTAGTTTTAGCAATTCATGGGAGAACTTAATATGAAAGTTAGGTACTTGAAAGTAAGCAAACAGAGCAACTATTCATCATTTCCATCAAACATCTTTTTGGTCTTTTTATTTTTCTAGAGATGAAAACTTAGCAGATAAATTAAAGCACACTTATCTACACACTCTTTTTATTTTGTTTTCATGTTTTATGGAAAATAGTAAATTAAATTAAAGCAAGAAAGAAAGTATTTATAGGGATTTTTTTAATATGAAATACTAAAGCAGAAAATAAATAACAAAAACAACTAACAACTTACTTGGTAAAATGGGGAGGAAACTCCCCCAAGCTAGATGTTGGCGACGTCTTTATTCAATGTTGAAGAAACTCATCATGCTGGCAATGTTATTTTCTATCGTAGCCGTATCCTCCCTTAGGCCTTGTATCTGGGCAGCTTGCTCTTGGTTCCACTTCTCTTGGGCTTCCCAGCGGCGCATTTGTTCCGCTTGTTGATTCTGGATGTTGAGCAGGGCGTTGTCGGTGCGGTTGTGGAATGCACGGGTATCATAGTAATAATCACCCGTGAACACATAGGAGGCGTCGGAGTAGCGTCCTGCATCAAAGTGGGGCTGGGTCCTGGAGGTTGAGGCTCCATAGGGATCAGCAGAAAATCTGCCTGCAGTGTATGGTGGGTTAGCCCACTGATGGTCTTGGCCCTCCGGCCATTCCTCCGGTGTTGGTTCAGGCGGCTGCGTGGATTGAACCCATGGGTCCCTAAGGACTCGGGGGTTGTAATCATGATAGTGAAGATGTGCTGCTTCCTCCGGTCCAGGATCAGCTCCAGACCAGTCGTGTCTTTGATGAGTGGTAATCCTTTCGGATGCCACGCGTTGTGGTACACGCTGGTTCACTGGCTCTGCTGCAACATCAATCAAATAATTTTGTACGGCATAGAGGCCAAGGCTCGGGTTAGGTAACCGAACCTTGACATCATTGTCGTACAACATATACATAATTCCAATTTCCCTTTTTAACATCCTCGCCTGCCGGAATGTGTCATAGCCATGATATGTTCTTGATTCATCAATAAATTCAAGAGATGAATTTTCCAATAAGTTAAGATTTGTGGCAAGGCGAGTCACAAGCGAGGTACAACCGACTGGACCTTGAAGAGTGGGGATAGCAAGCCAATGGGAGACTAAAAGCATGATGGGTGAAACGGCGGTTTTGTTAATGGCAGCATAGAGAAGCTGCAAATCTCCAATCCTAACCTTCCTAATGTCATCACGAAAGAACAAATTATACCCGAGCCATTTGTGGAACATCCTTAGAGTCGGATGCTCCATGTCACTGGTTCGGGGCTGGTTGAAAGACAGATCTCGAGAGATTTCCCTCCAAAACTGGTTCCGATCAAAATTTGGTAAACCGGTATCAATGTCTAAAAGACATCTTGGAGAGAAACCAAGATGGTCACTTAGTTCTCTCCAAGACAACATAATGTCTTGTTTGAACATCCGGAAAACAATGCCCCCTTCACAAATTTGCAAAGTGCACAAAAACTCAATGGTGAGGAGACGAGAACCCAGTTCTATGGTATCCCAAAAATTAGTCCACTCCAGCATGCGAAAGATAAGATCAAACTCGGTGCCCATCCCCGTTTCTAGTAAAAGCAGTGGATCAAGAGTGGGGTATGGATGAAGTACCTACCTTTTAACTGCTGGTAGATGTCTTTCTCTCTACGGCTCTTGAGATCAAGGTCTCCTGGCTTGAGGAGCACTTTGATCCTAGGAGCGGAGGAGGATGATGGAGCTTGCTGGGGTGCCGGATCGACGCTCATTTCCGAGTGGCGGGAGGAGTGTCGGGACGAACTCCTTGTCCCGATATTCTTGATGGCCTTGCTAGCCTTCTTGATCTTCCTCAATATCCTGTAAAAAGAAAGAGTAGACACCAACACAACTAGTGGAGAATATGTTAGAAAAATGTCAGCGGTTAGCCGTCCAAAAGTCAGTTGTCCGGGGGTTAATCGTTCAAGACAAGTTTTAATTTTAACAGGGCCTCCCCCTAACAACTTTTAGTTCCGCTGGACAGCGGGATTACTGCTGACTAAGTGACCTAGCTCTCTTACTCAAAAGAGCTCTTAACCTTCTCACACTCTCTTCCCCTTCTTCACTCTCTCTTCTCTTCTCTACTAGAACTATGCTTTGGAAACTGAGAACTATGAGGTTGTAGGGTTTTCTGAAATGAGTGTGTGAAGAGAAGGAGAACTGGAGGTGGCTTTTTATAGAAGGAGCAGGGGACAGGGCGGGCGCCCTGGGTAGGTGGGCGGGTGCCCACCCCTGGTGCCCATCCTGGCTGCCTCTTCTCCACTTGGTCCTTTGCTTTGATCTCATGCAGAAAAAGGATGTTTTGATAGTGGTTGGACGGTGGAAAGATGTCTGGTGAGTGGAAACATATTGGTGGATGAAATTATGTGATGGGATGTATGTGAGGTGAAGTGTATGACATGTGGGACCCAAGGGTGTGGGTCATGCTTCTAGAAGGTTGAAAATGATAAATATAATGCAGGAGAAAAACTAAAGAAATTCAAAACAATTTGAAATGATCATGGAAAAATATTTTTATGCCACCACTATAATTAATAAATATGGGTTGTTACACACCATATGTATTATTTATATGGGGCTTCTCTTTTTTTATTATTTATTATGATGCTATGCATGAATATAACTAATGCAAGAATTAAATATGCAATGGATAAATACCGATTTACCTCCCGGCGAGGGTTTGGGAATTTTAGGTCCCCCAAGCTGGACCTCCAAATCTTTCAATCTTCTAATTTACCTTCCTCCGGAGATGGTGCCTCCAGTGGTTCTTCTTCATGAACTTCCTTCACTGTGGAGTCTCTCTCTGGTCTGGGTTTGAATGTGAAGTGTTCTTCTTGTCCGTTTATGTTGAACTTGATTTCTCCCTTTCCGACATCAATGTGGGTGTTGGCGGTACTCAGAAATGGCCTCCCAAGGATAATGGACACTTTTGAGTCGGGACTCATGTCCAGTACCACAAAGTCTACCGGTATAATGAAGTCTCTTATCTTGACTGGGATGTTTTCGGTGATGCCCATCGGGTGTCGAATTGATTGATCTGCTAGTTGTAGACACATTGATGTTGGTTCAAGGGTTGTATGCTTGAGCTTCTTGTAGACTGATGCTGGCATCACGCTGACGCTTGCTCCGAGATCACAAAGTGCATTGTTGAAGTGTTGGTCTCCGATCGAGCAATCAATGGTGGGACATCCTGGATCTTTCTTCTTTCTTAATGGTATGTTGAGGATGGCCTCACTACACTCTTCTGTCAGCTTGATCACCTCAGTGGTGGGCAGTGGCCTCTTCTTGTTAAGAATATCTCTAATGTACTTTGCATATGTGGGTACCTGTATGGCATCAAGTAGAGGTATGTTGACATATAATTTCTGAATTACCTCCACAAACTTACCAAACTGCTCATCCGACTGTGGTCCTCTGTTTCTTCTAGGGAATGGCAAATAGTTGGTGTCGTAAAAATCTTTCATCATTTCTCCAGTTCTTGGTGATCGTAGCAGCTCTTCTGCTTCAACAGGGTTTTCTTCTATCACTGCTGGTTGCACTGATGCTGGTTTTCTTTGCCTCTCTTTTGAGAAAGGAGGATCCTTAGTGGCCTTCCCTCCTCTGGTAATTATGTTCTTTACCTGCTCAAGGTTAGTAGCAACAGGCAGTGCAGCAGCTAGCTTTGCTAATTTAAGTTCTACCCTTTTATTAATAGTGTTCTGCTCATCAAAGGCAGCTGATAGAAAATCCATTTTATTATGTATATCTGTTAGAGATGATTCATTTGTATCTAGCCTTTGTTTAACTTTATCATTAATTTTGGTTTGTTGAGCTATTATTTCCTTAAGTGGTTTGAAGGAATTACCTGAATCAATACCTTTACTATTGAGTTGACTTACAGTGGGTTTATGTGCTGTTTCGATGGCTCTTTGATCTTCTTTAAACTTGGCCCTCTGATCAATCCAATGGAGCAAATTCTCCATCTTGGTTGATATTGCATGTACTTCTTCTGGTATTTCTTCAGTTTGATGACATTGTTGAGCTTTGTCTTGGAACCAGCCTTGATTTTCTGATATCTTCTCCAAAAGTGTCTCAGCTTGTCCAATTGTAAGCTCCAAGAATGATCCTTTAGCAGATGCATCTAGGCACTCACGAGCCTTCTGAGTTAATCCATGGTAGAAGGTCTGCATAAGTAACCATCTAGCCATTCCATGGTGAGGACAATCTGATATGTATCCTTGAAAACGCTCCCATGCTTCTGAAATGGCTTCTATCTTCTGCTGCTGGAAATTGACAATATTTCCTCTTAAGGCAGCTGTTTTGCCTATAGGAAAAAACTTTGCTAGAAAGGCATCTGACAAGTCCGTCCAGTTATTGATGTTGTCTTTATGAGTGTAAAACCACTTCCTCGCTTTTCCTTCTAATGAGAATGGAAAGAGGCGAAGTAGTATGACGTCCTTGTGAACACCGTTGATGCGGATTGTGCTTCCAATCTCCAGGAAATTCTGCAGATGTGCATTTGCATCTTCGTGCACCTTTCCAGTGAATTGTGTAGCTTGCACCAAATTGATGAGGCTTGAATTGAGCTCAAACTCGGGTGCTTCTTCTTCTTCTGCTGCTTCAATTCTTGGACCAGTTGGAATGTTCTCAAGAGTTGGAGCAGAGAATTCTTGTAACGTCTTTTGTGCCATAGCTTCAACAAATGGTGACTAGCTTCTTCTTTTTGATTACTTTGGTTCTGATGATGAAGAGTTGAATGTACCAAAGTCAATCCTGATATACCCTGTATAAAAATATAAACATAGAAAAACAACAGGGTGAATCCTGCCAAAGTAGAGGTGCCTTGTTATGATTTCTCACTTAGTAGCTGTTTTTGCAATTTTTCTCAATAGTCTAGTTTAAAAAATTTTATGTGAATAACCTTGATGACTTCCTGACTTTCATTACCGATCCCCGGCAACGGCGCCAGAAATGCTTGTTGACACTTACTAACACCACTTAAATACTAGGTTGTCATCCCCAGCATGGTGCCAGAGTGTACATAGGTATTTATAAATGTAAAGGGCTCTTTAGAAGATAATCTATTCTATCCGCAAGCGCACAGATAAAATACCTCATTGTAGCATTTCACCAGGAAAAGTATTCCGGGTATCGTTATTTATATTTTGCTTAAGAGAACGGTGAAAGCAGGTGTAGAATGACATAGACTAGAGATCAACTTTGCTAAACATGATTACTAATGAGAAACTCGTCACACAGTCACTTGCTTTGGCAGGGGGTAAGCCATAAATAAAGATAATGAATTATAAGCTCATGGGTAAATAACACAGCGATTAGAAATAGACTACTCCATATTGATATAAGGTGACGTCGGATTAGCTAGAGAATGGATTCTAAATATCTACTATCTACTAAGTCACAATCTACTCTAAACATTCTACAAGATCATATATAGCATAAAAGACTCTTTATTTATGTATAAGGAACATTGCTAAAGTAAATCAGAACATAGTAAGACTTACTCCGCAATACAAATTCTGCCTGTCCTATCAACGGAGGGTGGACTATATAAGAATCAACGAAGCTGTTACTATCACGAACTACCACACAACCCGGCCAATAGGATACATTTGCAGGTAAATAATATCTAAGCACCACGCCCACATATGATCTACCACTTAACTCCCTCGAGGTAAGAGCTAAGCGCTTTGCAAACTCATACATAAACTCATTATCAATCTTAACTATATCAATTATAGAACTAGAGTAAACTAAGAACATAATAAACAGAGACATAATGCAATTAGAATAAAGTAGTAGAGAATGATATGAAATAATACCAATCTTTATTGATGAAGATCCGAAATCCAGAGCTTGAATGCTCTACTTCTCTAATTCTATCTAATCAAACCTATAAGACTTGAAGAACAATGGAGTAGCTACTTCTAATTCTCTGCGGGAGAGAACTTCCTAAACCCTAACTTTTCTGGCTTCCTCTGATAATGATTTCTCCTTCCCCCCTGGGGTGGTGGTGCCTTGCTTATATAGCCCTTTCAAATGAATCTGGACCGTCGGATCAAACCGACTTAGAACGGACGGTTTTCCTTGATCTAGAGAGGCGGTGGAGCATAATCCGCGAGGCAGAAGCTGATTGGCCCGAGGGGCAGGGCGGGCGCCCTAGGGCACAGGGCGGGCGCCCTGTGTCCTAGCCCGTTACGGCTCCCGTTCGTTCCCGTGGCTTCTGGAGTCTTCTAGATGTAAGATAATTGCGTGCCAAGTAATTTTCCCGTCATTAACCCGACATGTGGACCTCTTTTCCATATTATCTGATAACTCCCTGCAGAAATAGATAAACACCAAAACTCGTGGAATTCTGTCAGATAAAACCCTAATTCTAGATGTTTGGTGCATATTGATCCTTTTCCATGTTTAGTTGACAATTATATTTGATACTTAAGGACCGTCAACAATCTTCTCCACCTTGGTCACATGACTCAATGTCATGTCTCACGTGCAATAAACTCCTCCATCATCACATGTGCAAGCTTTGCAACATCTCCAAGCCATTTCCACCTCCATGGCATATGTTGCTTACACACATGTACCTGTGGACTAATCACCTATGTATCTCACATAAAACACAATTAGTCCACCTAAGTTGTCACTCAATTACCAAAACTAAACAAGGACCTTTCACGTACCGGCTCGGTGGGAGAGGGAGCGGTGAGACAGAGAGATTGAGGAGTGAAGAAACCCTAGTCTATGTATTTATACTTCAAGCCGAAAATCGGGCCTCGTTGAGCCTGTTGGGCCTCGGCCTTTTCGGAGGCGGGCCTTATAGTGTGCACGCCTCCGAAAATCGATTTATAGAGGTGGTCGGCCTAAGGCAACCGCCTCCGTTAATACGCATTAATGGAGGCGGCCTTGTTAAGGTGACCGCCTCCATTAATAGTTAACCGAGGCGGGTCTTTGGGTGGCCGGCTGGGGCTGGCCATGCCACCAACAATGGAGGCGGGCAAAAGAGGTGCCCGCCTCCAATCTCAAAAGGCCAACGCCATGCAAAAGCAAATGTGTACTAGTGTAATTACAACGGATGCTATTTTAGCTTGCTACATTTTTTTTTGATAAAGGAAGATTTTATTAAATCCTCAAGGGAGCCATACATATTCTAGTGATTATCAATCCGCAGACTATTAGACCGCTACCCATGTGCCCAGGAGAAGATAACCTTAGCCACCTGTGCCAAGTACCATGAAGCCGCCACAACTAAATCCTGCATATCCAGCTTCTAGAGGATAGCCCACATAACCAAGAAGATAACCTGCAAAGGAGATGAATATTTTTTCTTTTCAAAAACTACATCGTTCTTACATAACTAGATAACCAACATGTGGCAGTAGCTCCTAGTAGAACTAAAGGCTTCAAATCTTTACTAATCCCTTGAATCCAACTGCGAAACATATTTGACACGCTACAAAAGTTTAGCTAGATTTGAGGCACCTGAATTATTGAGCAAACTGCTCGGGTGAAACGGCAATCAAAGAACAAGTGTCTAGTTGTCTCTTCTTTGTGACAAAAACAACATGTTTTGCTACAAGGTTTAGCTTGGTATATATATGATATACTATTTTTTCTTCAAGAAAAGAAATAATCATTTAATTTTTGATGGTAAATTATCATATAAGGTACGTATATAATATACATGGTTGTTGCATTTCACGGTGGTGCATTGCAGTTCTGTTCGCTTTGGTTCGTAGGCTTGAGATTAAACTTTCTTTCCAATTCATATATCATATAAATAGGAAATCTTTTCCTTTTTTACTTTCTTCCCTTCCGTGGCTTCTGCCCCGGCCTGCTCCTTTGTTTCGGCCCAAGTAATCCCGCTTCTCTTCCTCCTTTCTCACTCTTTTTTTTAGCAACACCATCCTGGCCAAGCCTGCTGCTGCCATTGACCCAAGGAAGAAGCCGCCATCCACGCCCAGAAATGGGCCTTGGCCTAGCAAAGTCGAGCCTCCCTATCTGAATTTGCACCGTGGGAATTGTGAAATCCGTTCCACACCAAGCAACTGATTAAGGATGCCAATGGGTGGGGTTCGGATCGGGTTTCTGCGGAAACCATCCGAACGGCCAGACCGGAGGCGCACACCGAACGGTGCGTGGGATCAGCCACGCGCGGGAACGGAGGCCACGCGTGGGTATGCAGCGCCGGAGGCAGTACAGTACAGGCATGTATTCTTTTTCTTATTATTTTCTTATTTATTTATTTTTCTTTCATTTCTTTTTTCTTTTGTTTTCTTTTTATTGTTTTATTTTCCTTCCTTCTATTTATTCTTCCTTTTTCTTTTCTTTTTAGTTTTATATGTTTTCATTTTTATTTTATTTCCTTTCTTTTTCTTATTCTTTTCTTATTTATTTTTACCTTTTCTTTTTCTTTTTTTCTTTTTGATCCTTGCTTCTATTTATACTTCTTTTCCCGTTTCTTTTTAAGTTTTGTATGTTTTCATTCTTATTTTATTTTTTCTTTCTTTTCAATTTTCCTTTTTCTTTTTCCCCTTTTATGTTTGTGTCTTGTACATATGATGTTCTATTTTTATCTTATCTTTTTTTTTATTTGTTTTCTTTGTTTCTTTTCTAATTATGTTTTTCTTTGATTCATGTTTTTTATTTTTTAATCTTTCTTTATTTTTTCTTTTCTTTTCTTTTTTCTTTTTTTAGAATTCTAGGGACTTGCCCCCGTCCATTAACATCAGCCAACAGACAGTTGAGTCAGTTTACAGCCCAGCAGGTGGAGAACCACCAGTTCAGCAGTTTTAAAGCATCGAAAAACTCAAACCAGCCTCCAAAAGAACTTGCACTACAAAGAGAAAAACTGAACCCCAAAACTCGGCAAACAGCCACTCCTCGCATACCCAGAACTAAAACTACAGCTCACTCCCCACAGCTATTTAGATTGCAACTTCAAGCTTCAGGATCCCATCAGCACAGCCTTTCAGCCACCAATCATCCAGCTTGATCATTTCCAAGGAATCCACAGCTCCTGAGTCGCCTCCTTCTTTAGTTGAGTCACCACGTCCTCCAGCAAACTCTTTGTCACCTCCGAGCACAAAAGCACCCAGTTCTGAAGCATCACAGCCATGTTGTGTAGAAGCATAGCCATGCTCCTCCACGATTTTCTCTGAAAGCACAGATCATTTCTCAATTTCCAGATACTCCAACAAGTAGCAGAAGAACAAATGTTAATAATGCTATTGTGCTTGTTGCTAAGCCAAAATTGGCCTATATTATCCAAAGAGCCACCTAATTGTCTACCAAAAATACCAGACAGGATGTGCCAAAGCTGTTTGGCCACCACACTCAAAAAAGAGATGATGAATAGTCTCATACTCAGAACAGAAGAGACAAGTGGGATCATCTACTTTCTTTCTCTTGCTAAGATTATCTCTAGTTAGCAACCTATTTTTACTCAGTAACCAAATGAAGTACTGAACTCTAGGGGGGATCTTAATACTCCAAATAGAGGGAACTAAAACAGGTTGAACACCTCTAAAGTTAATGATCTTATACAGAGATTGTACACTATACACTCCATTTGAAGTAAACTGCCAGATCAAAGAATCCTCTTCCTCACTGAAAGAGATAGTAGAAGCTATCTGGCAGAACTCTTCCCACAACTCCATCATATGGATATCAACAGTCCTCCTAAAGGTGGACTTAAGATTGACCCCATCCCAGAGACTTGCCACAGACCTATTCTTCTCATTAACAAACCTATAGAGTTTCCAGTACTGAATGGCAAAGCTAGAATTTCCTACCCAATTATCTTCCCAGAATCTAACTCTCTTGCCATTACCAATTTTCCACATGTACCCCATTTTTGCAGCCTGTACTGCCCACATGAATCCCCTAAAAAAAGGAGAGGCACCAACAGATCTAGTTTGGAAGATATTGGGTTTACTAGTGTTGTACTTAAAATCTAACACCTCCCTCCAAAATTTTTCTTTATCCTGCTCATACCTCTTCAGCCAAGAGGCCAGGAGACAGATATTCAGATCTCTAAGATTGGGAAGCCCTAAACCTCCATAGTCTTTACTCACAGAAACCAGCTCCCAGTTAGCAAGGTGGTATTTGTGAGCACCTTCTAAATCATTCCATAAGCAATTACTCATTTGGGTATTTAGCAAATTAATGGCCCATTTAGGAAACTTAATAAAGGATAAAAGGTAAATGGGAATTGTCAGAGGAAATGATTTTCCATAACTTGGCTAACCCTAGAAGGGTAGCTATATAGTTTCCATACATGGGCCACATGGGCCTTAGCCTCATGGGCCTAAACATATACTCCAACACCCCCCCGCAGTCTGAACTACCGTCGCAGCAGAGTTCGAGGCTGAACAAGAAAGAACACACACAACCCTCCACAGACGCAACTAGCCACCGGTGATGTTGAGGCTGGAACGAAACTCGGCGAAGGTCGAGGACGGGAGGCCTTTGGTGAAGATGTCCGCGAACTAGGAGGTCGTCGGAACATGAAGGACCCGCACCTCGCCCATGGCCACCCGATCACGGACAAAGTGGAGGTCGATCTCCACATGCTTCGTCCGCTGGTGCTGGATGGAGTTGGTGGAGAGGTAGACCGCACTGACGTTGTCGCAGTAGATCAGTGTGCTCCGGGACGGCGGAGTGTGCAACTCAGCAAGTAGCTGCCTGAGCCAGGCGGCCTCCGCCACGCCGTTAGCAACCGCGCGGTACTCCGCCTCGGCGCTGGACCGGGAGACCACCGGCTGGCGCTTGGACGACCAAGACACCAGGTTGCCGCCCAGGAAGACGGCGTAGCCGGAGGTGGAGCGGCGAGTATCCGGGCACCCGGCCCAGTCAGCGTCGGTGTAAACGGCGAGGTCGGTGGAGGAGGCTCGGTGGAGGAGTAGGCCGTAGTCGAGCGTGCCCCGGAGGTAGCGGAGGAGGCGCTTGAGAGCCATGAGGTGAGGCTCCCGGGGGTCATGCATATGGAGGCAGACCTGCTGAACTGCATAGGTGATGTCCAGCCGGGTGAAGGTGAGGTACTGAAGGGCCCTGGCGAGACTCCTGTACGCAGTGGGATCGGCCACCGGTGGTCCCTTAGCCTCAGACAGCTTCCCCTGAGTGTCGACCGGAGTGGAGCAGGGGTTGCAGTCAGTCATCCCAGCCCGCTCCAGAATGTCCCGAGTGTACTGTCGCTGGTGAAGGAGGAGCCCGGTAGGACGGTGCTCAACAGTGACACCGAGGAAGTGGTGGAGCTCACCCAGATCCTTCATCGCGAACTCCTGCTGGAGAGCGGTGATGATCCGGCGGAGAAGTGGCTCGCTAGAGGCGGTGAGGACAATGTCATCAACATAGAGCAGCAAGTATGCAGTGTCGGCTCCATGGTGGTAGACGAACAGGGACGTATCAGACTTGGCCTCCATGAACCCCAGGGTCAGCAAGAAAGCGGCGAACCGGTGGTTCCACGCCCGAGGTGCCTGCTTGAGGCCGTAGAGGGATCTGTTGAGCCGGCAGACCATGTTAGGACGGGTGGTGTCGACGAACCCCGCCGGCTGACTGCAATACACGGTCTCGGTAAGAAGGCCGTGGAGGAAGGCGTTCTTGACGTCCAGCTGGTGGACAGGCCAAGACCGAGCAAGTGCCAGCGATAGCACGGTACGGACGGTCGCCGGCTTGACCACCGGGCTGAAGGTCTCATCGTAGTCGACGCCAGGACGCTGAGTGAAACCCCGGAGGACCCATCGAGCCTTGTAGCGCTCGAGAGAGCCGTCGGCCCGGCGCTTGTGGGTCCAAATCCACTTGCCGGTGACGACGTTGGAGCCTGGCGGCCGAGGCACTAACTCCCACGTCTGGTTGGCGAGTAGCGCGACGTACTCCTCTTCCATCGCGCGGCGCCAGTGAGGGTCCAACAGGGTGTCGCGGACGGAAGAGGGTACCGGAGAAACCACCGCGTCGCTGGTCGAAGCCTCGAGGGCACGAGGCGGTAGTGTGCCAGCCGCGTGTCGTGTCACCATCGGGTGAACATGGCGCGGGTGTCGGTGAAGCAGCGGCGGGTGGTAGACCGGCGGGGCACCACGAGCCGGCGGGGACTGTGGCGGTGTCCCCGGTGGAGAAGGGAGCGCGAGCGGCGGCGGTCGTGGCCTGCGCTGGTACACCCGTACCGGCGCGGCGAACCTCGACGGAGGTGCCGGGGCAGGTGCCGGGACTGGATCCGGCGTCGGCGACCGACACGACCCCCCGGGGCAGAAGCGGGGGACGAAGGCCCCAGGTCTGCACCAACCGGAGAGGACGGCGCCGCGCCCGAGGACGACGGGCCCGGATCCGCTGGGGAGCCGGGATAGGGGGCCGGCCTGGCGCGCGGCGAAGCGGTACCTGCAGGAGACCACGAAAAAGGTGGCTGGACCACCGAGTCAGTGGGAAACAGGGAGGGTGGGTTAGGTACCGGAGGGGTGGTAGTGCTGAAAAAGGGAAAAACGGACTCATCGAACACCACATGGCGAGAGATGAGAACCCGTCGGGAGGTAAGGTCAAAGCACCGGTACCCCTTGTGATCCGGGGAGTACCCGAGGAAGACACAGAGCATGGAGCGAGGGTCCAGCTTGTGGGAAGAAGTGGCAGCGGTGTTGGGGTAACACGCACACCCAAACACGTGGCGGTGATCGTACCGAGGTGGGATACCGAAGAGGGCGTGGTGAGGAGTGGGAGCGGGGCAGGCCGCAGAAGGAAGGTGGTTAAGAAGGTTGGTGGAGGTGTGCAGGCCCTCCGCCCAGAAACGAGCGGGAAGAGAGGCCTGAAACAGAAGGGTACGCACGGTGTCGTTGGTGGTGCGAATCATCCGCTTAGCCTTGCCATTCTGCGAAGAGGTGTATGGACAAGACATGCAGAGCTGAACACCGTGAGAGAGGAAGAAATCGCGGGAGGTGAAGTTATCAAACTCACGACCATTGTCACACTGGACGGCCTTGATGGTGAGGCCGAACTGTGTGGACACCCAAGTAAAGAAGTGGAGGAGCGTGGTAAACGTATCAGACTTCGCACGGAGAGGAAAAGTCCACGAATAATGCGAAAAATCATCAACAACCACAAGATAGTACTTATAACCAGAAATACTCAGAATAGGAGATGTCCATAGGTTGCAATGTACAAGATCAAAAATATGGGCCGCATGGGAAGTAGAACTAGAAAAAGGAGGACGAACATGTCGGCCCAATTGGCACGCATGACACAGTTGCTCATCATGAGCTCGAGTACATGGAAGACCGGAGCTACGACTGAGCTGTATCAGGGCATCACGTCCAAGATGGCCGAGGCGCCGGTGCCAGGTAGTAGAGGGAAGTAGAAGCGACGAAGGCAACTGACAAAACGGGCGGCGAAGAAGACAAAGGAGCCGCCGGGAAGCGAAGGGTGTAAAGGGGCCCGGTGCTGTCACATCGGAGCAGAGGACGCCGGGAAGCCAAATCCTTTACAGTAAGACCAGAAGAGTCAAATTCCACAGAACAAGAATTGTCAGCTGTAAAACGTCGAATAGAAAGAAGATTATGAACCATAGAAGGAGCAACAAGAACATCAGGAAAACGAAAGGAGCCATGAGCACCGGCGGTACCCACAGATGAGACTGGAATACAAGAACCATTTGCGACCATAATGGACGAAGGAAGAGAGGGAGAGGGAGAGTGAATTGACGAAAGTATACCGGGGTTAGGAGTAGTGTGGTAGGTGGCCCCCGAATCAGCGATCCACTCGGGTCTGACCGGAGGTGTCAGGCCCATGGTGCTGAACGAGCGAGCCAGGGCCGCCTGATCTTAGCCGGTGACCCCCGGTGTAGTCCCGAAGGGTGGAACCCACGGCGTAGCAGGGATGGCGCCGGGTGGAGGACCAGCGGGAGGAGCTCCTGTCAGCATGGCCACTGGTGGGCGAGTGTCGGCTCCGGGGGCGTGGTAGGGCCACATGGAGATGCGACCGGACCACGGGCTCTGGAACGAAGGCCATGGTGCCCCCCCGTGTGGTCCGGCCGGTGCCAGAGCCTGTGGGTGGCCGCCCCGGCCACCCCTGCGGCCCCCTCCACGTCGACGACGAGAGCCACGACCCCCCCGACCTCCGCTCGGCCCGGAGGGAGGAGGGCCCAAAAGAGATGACGGTGGCGGAGCGGACGGCCGTGGTGGAGTAGGAGGACGCGGTGGAGTAGCGGCCAGAGCCGTCGAGGACCCCGGAGAAGCAACAGACCCCGGCTGGATGCCCTGTGTGAGCTCCTCCATGACGAGATCGTCACGGACCTCCAGGAAGGTGGGGAAGGGCCGCTGACGGGTGATCCACGTCCGAAGGTGGGCATACCGGTCGCTGAGCCCGCGAAGGACGTTGAGGACCAAGATACGATCCTCCACGAGCCAGCCGAGGTCGCCAAGAGAGTCCGCCATGCTCTTCATCCGACGACAGAACTTGCCGCCGGAGAGGTCACCCTGGACGAAGGTGCGAAGCTCGCGTCGAGACGCAGAGCCCGGGCCTCGGCGTTGCCCAGGAACTGGCCCTCAAGGGCAAGCCACGCCCGACGCGCGTCAGGGGAGGTGCGGACGAGGTCGTGGAGGTCCAGAGAGATCGTCCCCAAGATCCAGGAGAGGACGATGCTGTCGAGACGGAGCCATGACGACGTCTGGACGGCGACCGAGGCGTCGACGAGGACGTGGTCGTCGAGGGCATAGCGGCGAAGTGTGAGAACCACCAGATCCCGCCAGCGGGCGTAGGAGGGCGACTCCGGCTCGAGGACGACCGGGACGAGAAGTCGAATGTTCTGGACCCCCCCCGGCCTGGTAGTGGAGCTAGGCCATGAGCGGGTCAGCCGGGTCATGCCAGAGGACGGTGGTGTGTGACACGCGGCGTCCCGGCGAGGCAGAGGAGGTGGCACCGACGTCCCGGGAGGTGGGGGGACCGAGGAGCTGCTCTGTCTCGGTGATCTGGCGAGCCAGAGCGTCGGCCACGTCGCGCTCGCACTCCCACACGAGAGCCGCCGCGCGCACACGAGCTTTCTAGAGAGGAGTTACAGCCGCGCGCACACGAGCACGGGCAGCCACGAGGGCGGCGGCGAGAGTGGAGTCCGGCCCCGGGGCGCGCAGAAGATGAGGACCACCGAGACCGAGAAGGTCAACAGCAGGAGCAGTGGCACCGGCACCGGCACCAGCGGGGTCTCTAGGGTCGAGGAGCGGCTGGACAACCCCTGGCTGGACCACCCCCGCAGGCGCGACGTCCTCGGTGCTGTCCCCCACCGTGTCCAGATCGGAGGAGGTGGCCAAGGCACGGGCAGCTGCGGTGCCGTGAGCAGCAGCAGCAGCCGCATCAGGAGAAGAGGAGGGGGGCGGCGTTGGAGGGCCGGATCGGCCAGGAGAGGAGGGCGGGCGGCTCCTGTGCCGGCTATGGGGTGGCCGGCGGCCATGGGATGGCCGGCGGGTAGAGGGTGGCCGGCGGCCAGAGGGTGGCCGGCGGGTAGGGGGTGGGTAGCGGCCAGAGGAGGGGCGCCTGGAGGGGCACCGGTCCTTGGTGGCTGGGAGGTGGCAGCCGCGCGTGGAGAGGAGGCAGCGGAGGCGCCGGCCAGAACCTGGGCCCAGGATGGAGAGGAATGAGAGGGAAAATAGGAATAGAGGGAAGGGGGAGGGGGAGGACCGCCGGCCATGGTGGCTGGGCCGGCGGCGGCGCCACCAGGGAAGGGGCGGCGGCTGGGAGGAAGGGGAAAGGAGAAGACCTAACCCTAGGCTGCTGATACCCTAGAGAAAATGATTTTCCATAACTTGGCTAACCCTAGAAGGGTAGCTATATAGTTTCCATACATGGGCCACATGGGCCTTAGCCTCATGGGCCTAAACATATACTCCAACAGGAATGCTAGCTAAGCAAGTTTTAACTAATAAAGCTCCAGTTGCCAAAGACAGGAGTTTTCCTCTCTAACCTGCAATTCTATGTAATAACTTGTCAACCAGAGGCTGTAACTCCTCTCTAGAAAGCTTATCATAATGCAGAGGAACACCCAAGTACTTCAGAGGAAAAGACCCAATAGGACAATTAAATATCTTAGCTATTTTGCATGTATCCTCTTCCTCTAAGTTCATAGTAATAATCTCACTTTTATGAAATTAACCCTCATCCCCGAAATCTGCTAAACCAGCTAATGACAAGTTTTAAATTTAGAAGGTGAGAGGAGTCAGCACTGGGAAAGAGGATAGTGTCATCCGCATATTGCAAAGAAAGGATGCCCCCCTCTCTGAAATCCTACAGGACCCCTTGGGTAAGACCTTTGCAAGCTGATATCTCAAGCATCCTAGAAAAAGCATCTCCTACTAAATTAAAGAGAAGGGGATATAAAGGATCTCCCTGTCTCAAGCCTTTACCAGGTTTGAAATAAGAGCTCTCTTCACCATTAACCAAAATGCCCAAGGAACCACCAGTGACAAGCATCTTGATCCAAGAGATCCAAGTACAAGAGAAACCCCTAGAATCTAGAACCTCAAAAAGGAAATCCCAACTAACTCTATCATATGCTTCCTCATAATCTAATTTTAAGATCACTCCCTCCTCCTAAGACTTATGTAAACTATGGACTAATTCATGAGCAACCACAACACTCTCCAGGATATACCTACCCTTGATAAACGCACTCTGATTAGTAGCCACTAATCTTTGAGCTACTTTCCCCAACCTATTGGTCAGCAACTTAGAGAACATCTTGAAACTGCAATTTAATAAACTAATAGGCCTAAACTGCTTTATATTGCAGGCATCATTAACTTTGGGTACTAGCGTAACTAAAGCAAAGTTCAACCTATATATATCTAAATCTCCTTTATAAAAATCTTCAAACATAGCAAGGATATATTTCTTAAGAACCTCCCAGAACTTCTGATAAAATAGAAAAGAAAGACCATCAGGACCAGGAGCTCCTTCAGGGTAGCAACTAAAAATAGCCTCTTTCACCTCTGCCTCACAAAAAGGGCCCGTTAAAAACTCATTTTCTTCAGCCCTGACTTTCTGAGACTCATCCCAAAAAACTTTACTAAGTCTAATATCCCCTCTCTCTTCTTTGGCAAACAAACTCTTATAAAAACCTACAGCAACCTCCATCATACCTTTCTGGTCTGAGACATGCCCAATTGGACTTTCTAAATAGTCAATGCGCTTTTTCCTACTCCTGTAATTAGCCACAGCGTGGAAGTATGCTATGTTCCTATCTCCCTCTAAGATGTCTCTATCTCTAGCATGCTGTCTGATCTTAATCTCCTCCATCCTCCAAAACCTGTCTAGCTCTCCCTCTAGCTATTTATACCTATGCCATTCTTCTTCTTCCAGATCTCTCTCTTCTAAGGTTTGGTCTAATAAATTGTTTTTTTTTGAGCGAAAAATACAGCAGGGGAGGCCCCCACTGTGAGATTTTATTAAAAAAACAAAAGCCAAAAACTGTACAGAGGAGAAAGAACAACCAAGACGAAAACCCCCCAAGAGGCTGAGAGAGCCACTGGACAACTAAGAACTAAGAAAAGGAGTCTATACAAAGGAGGAAAACATAGCGCTTGTCTTCAGACATTCTATGAGCTTGAAGTCTAGCCTCATCCAAAAAGGAGCATTTCCAAGAGGAGAAGGAGGGTCATCCTCTGTCAAATACAAAGTTATTTCGCTGCTTCCATATGTGCCAGGCAGCAATGATGAAGATCTCCATAAAGAAGGGACATTGATATTGTTCTTTTGACTACATCATCATTTGGAAGAAGTCACTTTGAAAGTTCCAGTGCATATTCAAGTGTTGCCAGCAGGCCTGACTGAATGGACAGCTGAAGAAGAGGTGGAAAGCAGTTTCCTCAACATTCTGATTGCAAAGAATGCAGTTATAGTTATTGCCCTCCAACCTGTGTTTTTTTTCTTTTAAGAAGGTTCCTTGTGTTTAGCCTATCCATAATCAGGAGCCAGGAGAAGACTTTAAGTTTGTTACTGCATTTTGAGTCCCAGATCCACAGAAAAGAAGCAGGGGGCTGAACATTTCTATAGGGGAAATTGTAGAATTTAGAAGATGTATAGCTGCTGCTTCCCCAAATATAGTGCCATGAGTCTTTTGTATCTTGTTGAACTTGTATAGATTGAATGTAATCTTGCATTCTTTGATATTCTTGATAAGCTTGTTCGGACAGAGGAAGGTGGAATTGTGACTGGAGGTTGTTGTTAGAAAGGAACTGCAACACAGAAATCTTCTTGTTTTTGGCAAAAGAGAAAAGTCTTGGAAACTTGCTCTCCATGACATTGTCATTCCAAAGGTCTAACCAAAAAAGAACAGTAGATCCATCCCCGAGTTTGCAATTAGCGATTCCTCTGAAGAGATCACAAAGTTTCAGGATATCCTTCCACCAAAAAGACCCTTTATCCATAGTTGCATGTGGGATGTCACCATTGGAGTAGTGAGCATGCCAAACAAGCTTGACCCAAGGAATCTCTTTCCTGTTGTAGAATTTGTCTAGGTGTTTAAGGAGTAGAGCAGAGTTTTGGCTTCTAAGATTGATGATACCGAGGCCTTCCTTTCTTTTTGGCTTGCTGCATTTTTTCCAGGCCACCAGAGGTTTCATTTTGGCATTGCTATCAAAGCCTCGCCAAAGACAGTGCCTTCTTGCTCTGTCAATGTACTCTATAACTGAAATAGGCAGCTGAAGAGTGCACATGGCATAGGTAGGAAGAGAGGACAGGACTGAGTTCACTAGCTCTAGTCTTCCAGCATGGGAGAGAAAATTTGAAGTGGTTGTAAGTCTTCTTTCAACTTTGTTCATGATGAATCCAAAGTGCTCCACTCTTGGCTTGGTGGTGCCCATTGGCAATCCAAGGTATGTGAAGGGGAGGGATTCTAGTTTGCATCCAAAAACCACAGCCAGCTGATGAGCTTTCTCAGGAGAGAGATTTAGAGGCACCAAACAAGACTTTTCATAGTTAACCCGAAGTCCAGTTGACTGTGAGAAGGATTCCAGCAATCCTTTAAGAGTGAAAAGTTCCATTTGGGAAGCTTTCATGATGAGAATGGTGTCGTCCGCATACTGAATAATAGGATACTGAGCTGTTTCATAGGAGGGGATAGGGAGATCAAACAGTCCTTCACTATGACCTTTGTTAATAATGCACTGAAGGAGATCAGCAGCCAAAACAAAAAGAAGGGGAGAAAGAGGATCTCCCTGTCTCACTCCACGTCTACAATGGAAGTGTTTTCCAGGCACTCCATTAAGAAGGATGGAAGAGGTTCCTGAATCGAGAATCCGTTGGATCCAGTCACACCAAGTATCATCAAAACCTAGCTGTTTCATCATTTGAATGATCACATTATGTTCAATAGTATCAAAAGCTTTTGTGAAATCAAGCTTGAGAATAATGATTTCTTTCTTGGATTGTTGACACTGATGAATATACTCATAGGTCCATGCCAAGCAGTCCTGGATTGTCCTGGATTTGATGAAGTCGTACTGGTTGGTATGAATGAGTGATGTGATCTTGCCTTGGAGCCTGTTGGCTAGGAGCTTTGTGATAATTTTGAGGACACAGTTTAGAAGTGAGATGGGCCTGAAATCATTTACAGAGACAGGGTTGTTTGTCTTAGGAATCAGAGTGATGAAGGAATTATTTATAGATTGTAAATCCAGGGTACCATTGAAGAAGTCAAAGCAGAGGCTGTAGAAATCTCCTTTAATTGTTTCCCAGCAACTTTTGATGAAGTATCCATTAAAACCATCTGGGCCTGGTGCTTTATCAGCAGGCATTTGTTTCACTACATTATTAATCTCCTCAATTGTGAAGGGTCTAGATAGCTACCTTAGGTTGCTGTTGGGCTGGACCAGTTGACTTAAGTTGTATAGCATGTCAGGCCTAGTAGTGTACCCCATTCTTTGTTTGTATTCCTCAAGAAGCAGAGCAGCTTTTTCACTGTGATCACACACGGATCTTCCATCTTCAGTTTCAAGGGAAGTGATGGTATTTATCCTATATCTTTCGGTTGCAGCAGCATGAAAGAATTTTGTACTTTCATCTCCAAATTTAGTCCATCTAATAGTGTATCTTTTCTTCCAATAATCTTTTTGGTGTTTAAGGAGCTTGAGGATGTGGTTCTTCAAAATCTTCCTAAAATTGAATTCTTGAAGAAAAAGAGGCCTTTGTTCTTCTAGTGAATCTAGGATCTCCAATGTAGAATTGCAGTTTTTTTATCAAGCAATTGAGGTTAGAAAGACCTTTGCTCCACTTCTTCAGGGCAGCCCTTAAAAGTTTGAATTTGGCAGTGATTCTAGTAGCACTATTAGTTGCTGAGACATTGGAATTCCAGACTGAGTTTACTAGATCAAAGAAGCCAGGATGCTCTACCCAGAAATTTTCAAACCTAAAGACATGAGCTTTGGGAATAGAAGTCCCAATTTGAATCTTGCAAGGAATGTGGTCAGAGGTGGGTCTAGCCATTGGAAGAAGCAAAGTGTTAGGGAAATCACTTGTCCAATTGGAGGTTGTGAACACCCAGTCTATTTGCTCAAGGAGGGGAGCACTTTGCATATTGCTCCACGTAAAGTTTCTTCCTTTGAGGGGGATCTCAAGCAGACCCAAGTTACTTATGATTTCATTGAAGATCATCATGTCATTCATATTAGCACCATCTCTATTTCTATCAGATATAGATCTATAGAAGTTGAAATCCCCAGCAAACATCCAGTTCTCCTTTGCATTGATGTCAAGATTGTTGAGCCAGTGCACAAAATTGTCCCTTTCTGGGCCTTGGCAGGGGCCGTATATGGACGATAATGTCCAAGTTTGTCTATTGTGAGAAGAGGTGAATTTGACTGTTACTGTGAATTTGTTTATTTGGACTACCTCTCCTGTGAAAATAGCACTATTCCATCCCATCAGAATTCCCCCAGAAGCACCCTCAGAAGGGGAAAAAGCAAATTTGTTGAAGCGCTTTGGAGCTAGTTTTCTAACGAAGGAGTGATCAAATTGTTCTCTTTTTGTTTCTTGGATGCAAAAATGGCACAGTCACTCTCATCTATCTTTTCTCTGATGGCATTGCATTTATCTTCAGAGTTCATTCCTCTGATGTTCCAGTTCAAGATGTTCCAATTTCTGTTGGAACCACTATTGTTACTGCTGGGCCTTGTATCCATTGATAACTAGTTGGGTCCCTCTTGTGCTGCTCCCATCCGGTGCAACATCATCAGTTCTGGTGGCCAAAAGCAGTTCCGCTGTCACCTCTGAGGGGTGAATGCGACACCTTTCTATAGCTATTCTCTGTATATCAGGTACAGAAATTTCAGGAAATAAGGTCCCCTCCTCATTGCATTTAAGAACAACAGAGAGTCCAGGAAAATCAGAGGCAAAGCAATTTGGTGGGGGAGAGAGATTATCCAACAAGTCAGATTGAGGGGCCACCTTCTTGCCTCTTGCCTTGCACTTGTTCTTGTTAGTCTTTCTAGCTGTAGTGGGGACAACTCTATGCATATGTCCATCGTGAGCAACTTTCAGTCTTGGGCTCCTCCTAAGAAACTCAGTTGAGACAGGAGTGTTGAGATTTCTTTTCTTTATGGCTTTGCTTGAACTTTCATCTCCATTCCCAGTACCAGGTAGCAGTGGATCAGTCGGAGCATCATGAGTTAAGAGAGCATAATCTTCAGTGAGGTCTAGGAAAACTTGTTCCTGTCTTAGCTGAATTTCAGGTTCTATGGCTTTATTCCTGAGTCTTTTCCTGTAGTAAACTTTTGTGATAGGGGCATTTCTTGCAGGGGAAAGCTCTGGTAGCTGAGTTGCTATCTTTGGAGTTGGTTGGAGGTCTTCAGGAGCTGGCAAGATCTAAGTGATGCAAGCACCAACATTTGGGGTGGTGGTGTGATTCTGCTCATTAATATTGATAGCAATGTTGAGAGAATTAATTCCCAGGGCAGAAAGATCAATCTGGATCAAAGAGCTTGCGATTGAACTGCTTCCACCAAAACTTGAGACACCGGCAGCCTTTTGATTGTTGATCAGCTGTTTCAGGCCTCTAGCTAGGAAATTGGTTATAGCATTTCTCTGATCTTTGTCTCTCTGAGTCTCAGATTGGGTTGTTATAGGTCTGTCCGCTGTGTGTGGGATAAGAGCATTTTGGATTGGGTTAGCTTCATGAGCTTGAGCATGGGGGTTGAGGTTCAGCTGCTGTACTACTTCAACTGTTGTGATAGAGCCTTGAGCAGCTTGTATTCCTACAGTGGCTGAAGAGGAATCAGCTTGGTGAAACACCCCTAAGTTCTGATCCTGATTCATGTCTTTCTGGATCTGATGAGCAGCCACCAAATTATCCATCACCTGGTCAGCCATTTCCACCACCTGTTGAACTTGTCCTGGCATTATGGGTCCCTCAAAGGGATGAGGACTCCAGGGATAACTGAACTCTACATTTATTGTTAAGAGCAATCAGATTAGCAGCCTAGCCCCTAACTAGTCTACGAAAGGTCCTTACTCTAAACTGCCAAATGTCAATACTCTTCTTCTCATGACATGGCATTGACCAGGCTTTATCAACTATCAACCTAAAGGCTTCTCGAACCTGAACCTTTTCTTCCCATAGAACATATTATCACCAAGCTCAACTAAAAGAGGATTATGGTCACTAGGAGCTCAATCCAGAGCCTTAATCCTAGCTAAAGGGAAAGCAGATTCTAATTCTGTGGAAACAAAGACTCTGTCTAGTCTAGCCATAATCAAATTTTCTTGCTTATTGGTCCAAGTATATTTTCTGCTCCTAAGTTCTAACTCTATCAAACCCCATTTATTAATCCAGTCATTAAAAAGGTCAACCCAGTTAAAATTAACATTACCATTGTTCTTATCCAGAACAGACCTAACCAAGTTGCCTCCAAGCATAGTAGGACCTTTCCAAGCACCCATAACTTTATGTAATTCATCTAAAAAGGACTGTTTACCCTCCTCATAAGGAGAGCCATAGACAACAACTAATTTGAAAGTGAAACCAGACACTTTATTTGTTAACATGACACTAACTGTGAACTCAAGAAGCTCTCCTAGAGTCATATTAAAAATGTCATCATTAGCACCAATAAGGATGCCACCAGCTGAACCTTTTGCTTTCAGTGAGCACCAGTTAAACTTAGTATTACCAGTCAAAGACCTCAGCATGCCAGCTGTGTATTCTCCCTTTTTAGTTTCAACTACTCCTACAAAATCAGCATGATTTTCCCTAATTTTATTTGCCAAGGCTGGAACCCTGCCTTTTTGTCCCAAACCTCTAATGTTCTAAAAGAGACCTTTCATGGTCACTTAATCTTTTTCCTCCTACCCACTCTAGCCGATGCCCACCCTTCCTTAGTATCCACTAAGGAGGCAGTACGATACTACAATTGTAATCAGAAGGAGGGGTACTTGGGTTGCCACCCATGTCCACCTTTTCTATAGCAACAGAAGAACTACTAGCTACACCATCAACAGAAGAAGAACTATACTCATCTAAAGCAGGAATAGCATTGTTTGTGGATCTTACAAACTACCTGAAAATTAGCTTTTCTTTACTCTTCTAGGCTAACCATATTATCCAATATGGTATCAGGAATAGGATTGCCATCCTTAGAAACTACCCCTATCTCAGAAGCAATATTTAACAGAGCATCTTTATTAAAAGACAAAGAAAATTGTGCAGAAGTACTTTTCCCAGTTTCTAAATTGCATTTCTTCTTGTAGTCTTGTGCTTTCTCCAATATGCTTCTTCCATCTTTAGGGACTCTCTTACTCTTCTTTTGCACCAATATGGGACCCCACTGATTCTTGACTGATTTTGCCCTCACAGCCACTTCTGGCATAGTGGATTTCTCCAACTATTCAGTAGTTGGTTGAGAACACAAATTCTCCCTTTCTCCCATCTGACCATTTTCCTCATGGACAGAATCTGCTAAGATACCCTCTTCCTGTATCTCAATACTCCACTGGTTCTTCCTCTAAGAAGCAATGATATCCACCCATTCATTAGGAAGCTGCATTGATTCTTCTTCATACAGAACACTGTCTTTATCAGACTGCTCCTCTTCATCGCCATCCAGTTCCATAGCCTTCAGAAGGTTAACACAATTCACCTGTTCCCAGCCCACATCATCCATTCCAGTCAAGAAATCCAAAGATCTTCTAGCCTGCTTCTTTCCAGATTAACCTCCAGAAACATTTCCAGTAGCATCCAGAGCAACTTTCTTCCCTGTAGACTGACACCCCTGATTATTAGTCTTGCTGCTCTGACCATTTCCCCTCTTCTCTTTTTCATTATCAAGAAGTTCATCATCCAGCAGATCATCATCCTCTAGATCCTCATCTTCCTTTGTCTCATCCTCATCCCCTTTTGTGTTGTCCTCATTTCCTCCAGGATCATCATCATCACCCTTGGGGTCCTCACCTAACTTGTAAATTCCGGTCCGGACATCGTTCCGGTTTGCTTGTTGGAATGGAACATTTCGGTACCGGACAATACCGGTGTACCGTTCTGTAGTTATAATAAATAAAAAAGATTTATATTTATATGTACTTATATCAATATATTCCAATACATATATATGTTTTAGTATGCATAAGTGTTGGAATATAAGTGAATTGCCCACCTCTTCCCATCAGCTTAAGCTTTTGGGTTGAACTGGTCGGTGCATGCAACTTAATATGGTATCAAAGCCAGAGGTCTCGAGTTCGAATCCTAGTTAGCGCAATTAAATAAAATAATTGCTGCTCGCTCCTATTCCACGTCTGAGGCCTGAGGGGAGACTCCACGTGAGGGGGAGTGTTGGAATATAAGTGAATTGCCCACCTCTTCCCATCAGCTTAAGCTTTTGGGTTGAACTAGTCGGTGCATGCAACTTAATATGGTATCAGAGCCAGAGGTCTCGAGTTCGAATCCTGGTTAGCGCAATTAAATAAAATAATTGCTGCTCGCTCCTATTCCACGTCTGAGGCCTGAGGGGAGCCTCCACGTGAGGGGGAGTGTTGGAATATAAGTGAATTGCCCACCTCTTCCCATCAGCTTAAGCTTTTGGGTTGAACTGGTCGGTGCATGCAACTTAATAATAAGAAGTCCCACTTTTACTTCCTTGCCGTCAAGCTTCCCCAAACGTGCTCAAACTTCTGTCCTTCCAATAAAAAGGGTTGAAACTAGCTACTGCCGCTTGCTTTTCCTACTTTCGAGAATGCAGCAACGCAGCAGTGCCTGCGGCAGGCGTGTCTGGCCACTCAGGTGAGAGCTCGAAGACTCCATCCAACTGGTACCGGATCAGCGGAACGACATATCTCGTCCGGAACAGCCGGGATGGCTGGAATCGATTGGAATCATAGCCAGTACGGGATACAGCCCTTTTCATACCGGTCTACAGGCTGGTACGAGGTATTCCGGCCATTCCGGCCAGTACCGGAACGGAATTTATAACTACAGTCCTCACCTCCCCCTTGCCATCCTCATCATTAGGAGCTGCCCCCGACTGTTCTACACCTTCAGTCAGAAAAGATATTGGATAACAAGCACCTCTCATCTCATATACACCCTCTCCCTTGGTACTCTTGGGATTTTTGCATTTGATTCTAACCCTCACATTGGAAAAGAAACTGGTAAACAGAGCAGACCAATCCACTTCCACTAGTATGCCTAAGCTTGAAGCCACATCCTTAATTGTCCACCAGTCTGCCCATTTTGGGGGAATGCCTTTGATTTGAACCCAGACATCCTCCAGATGACCCACAGGTTCCACATCACCATTCCAAAGTTTGAGAGAGGCCAAAATTCTAGTCCCTCTGAGATGAAATAGAGTTGCCTCTCCCACCACCAAGTCCTCCACTCTCTTCTGGGGTGGGAATCTGATGATGTAGGTGTACTCATCTTCTTGTCTCAGTCTCCACTCCCACTTATCATCAAACAGATTCTTCAGATGGTCAATGATCTTCTTCTCCTCAATATCACCTTGTTCAATAGTCAGCACTCCAAAGTTGTCCAGCCCCTTCCAGTGCCTAAATCTACCCTCTCTTGGCTGCACATCAATGTGGTAGAAGCCCAAACCCCTGCAAGCACTTCATAGAACTGAGCTGGCAACTGACTTTTCTGCCATTCTGGACATTGATCCACTACATGATTCTCCTACCTACAGATGAAACAGCATCTGGCTTTGCTGCATCCAGTGCTGAAGTGACCAATATCACCACAATTGAAGCAGACCACATCCATAATCCTCTCCTTTGGGGCTGAAATGACCTCATCTTTTTCCTCTACCTCCATGGCAACCTTCTGGGTGTCTTCTGAACCCTGGTCCCGATCTACCATCTTCACATCTGGGTCTGGCCTCCCCTGCTGTCTGCCCAAGGTGGTTCTGCCTCTTCCAGCCCCCTGCCTTCCTCCACCCCTAGGTTGCGGACCAGAGTATTGCTGACCGAAGAATGGTGGGGGTGGATGCTGTACCTGATTCGGGAAGTAGCCATATGGCGGAGGCGGCGGCTGCTGGGGGAAGAACGGTGGATGAGGATGACCTTGATGTGGCGGGTAGGGGTGCGGAGGGTACTGGTAGCCTCCTCCGGGTTCCTTGGTCTCGGCCCACGCCCGTGCCCACGGTTCGCCATCTTCGTCAGCAAGGCTGAACGAAAGCTCTTCTTCCATGCGCCCCAGAAATCCTCGGCGAAGTTAAGCTTCAGCGGTTGCCCTTCCCATACATCCCCATCTCCCATAGGATAGCAATCCTCTGCTCCGAAATCCTTCCGCTCCCACCGATCTCTCCTCACCCAGACCAAGTTCTGCCTCTTCTCACCTCTAACCCTAGGTGCTTGGATCGGCACCTGCGAATTGGGGATTAGCTAGAGTTGCCCCCAAAACTCCTGGATGTCGTCTTCTACCTCCGGGTATCGGGTCACGGCAGGAGGATCTGAACCCACTCTGCTTCGGAGAATCCACGGACGAGCGGGAGCCACTTGGCCCTCCTTTGTCGCATCCCGTCGATCCTATTCAACCCTCTAGCAGGGCGGCCCCGCTTCTTTTTTCTTTTTCGTGTATCATTCATTTTTTATTTTCTTTTTATGTTTTATGCATTCTTTTCTTTTTTGTCCTGTTCTTTCTTTTCTTATTATTTTTTACGATGTTCTACGTTATTTTTTTATGTTCATGGGTATACATGTGATGTTCTATGTTTTTTTTATGTTCACGTGTTATACATATGATGTTATGTGTTTTTTTAATTTTCACGTGGTATGCATCTAATAGTCTATGATGTATTTTGTGATATTCGCGTAATATGCATGTGATGTTCTCGTAGTATACATGTGATGTTCTATGATATTTTTATGATATTCCCTTAGTATACATGTGATGTTCTATGATGTATTTAGTAATGTTCATGTAATATATATGTGATGTTTTATAATGTATTTATTGATGTTCTATGGTGTAGATGTTCACTTAGTACACATGTGATGTTCTATGATGTATCTATTGATGTTCACGTAATATATATGCGATGTTCTATAATGTATTTATTGATGTTCTAGGGTATATTTAGTGATGTTCACTTAGTACACGTGTGATGTTCTATGATGTATCTAGTGATGTCCACGTAATATATATGCGATGTTCTATAATATATTTAGTGATGCTCTACGGTGTATTTAGTGATGTTCACTTAGTACACATGTGATGTTCTATAGTATATTTTAGGATGTTTGAAAAGAATCCCTATGATGTTCTTTTAAATTATTTTCTATTACGAGTTCTTATTTTTTCCTTATGCTCTGGTCTAGATTTTATTATTGTTATTTATGTTATATATTTATTTATTTTTATGTATATTATAACACCAATTTCTTGAACCTAAAACTAGAATATTATTCTTCTAAACTGAGAATATTTTCCTTGCAAAGGCGGAACATTGTTCTCTAAACCTAAAACATCGTCTCTACTCAATAAAAAAATATTCTATCTCCGTAAAATAAATGTTCGTTAATAAATTTTATCTAAATATATCCATGTGGGGTCTTATTTTGAAGAATTTGTTGCATGAAATCTGATGGTGTAATCGAAATTTAATTTGGATATTTGGTTTAGGAGTTATAACTTTTTTTTTGTTAGTTGAACGTGAGATGAGAGTGACGTGGGTTAGGTGGGCCTGCGCGAATTAACTGCCCGTGCTAACTGCCCCTGGAAATTGTTTACGCGCGCTGCTGGGAATTAATTGGGCGGGAAGGTATCATCGGACGGAGGTTACCGTCCGCCCAATCGGACCCTAGCACTGCCCGCGTTTCTGGGCCCCAAAATCGAAACCCGAACTTAAAACCCAAATTCGCCCCGAACGCTGATTCTGATCGAAAATGTTTCTACAGTTGAATCGAAAATGTTTTTAGAAGAATCCGGGGTTCTAGCAATTGCACCCTTAGCAAGTAGAGTGGAGATTTAACCATTAATGCTCCAATTCGCAGCTATAATATTTGCACACGGTAGCAGCAGTCCTGTCGGGCCGCAGGCCCACTCTTGGTTTGCTATCTCCAACCACACTTGCAGTGCCATCTCTGAGTAGTATAGCAGACATTGCATTCAATAAAACTAGAAGGATTTCACTGAGCATTAAGCACCGGAAAGATCAACACCTATTTGTTTGGGGAATAATTTTTCATTAATTGGGGCTAACCCTAGAAGGGTAGCTATATGGGCCTAATACATACTCCAACACCCCCCGCAGTCTGAACTACCGGCGCAGCGGAGTTCCAGGCTGAACAAGAAAGAACACACGCGACCCCTCCACAGACGCAACTAGCCACCGGTGATGTTGAGGCTGGAGCGAAACTCGGCGAAGGTTGAGGACGGGAGGCCATTGGTGAAGATGTTTGCGAACTGGGAGGTAGTCGAAACATGAAGGACCCGCACCTCGCCCATGGCCACCCGATCACGGACAAAGTGAAGGTCGATCTCCACATGCTTCGTCCGCTGGTGCTGGATGGGGTTGGTGGAGAGGTAGACCGCACTGACATTGTCGCAGTAGATCAGTGTGCTCTGGGAGGGCGAAGTGTGCAGCTCAGCAAGAAGCTGCCTGAGCCAGGAGGCCTCCACCACGCCGTTAGCGACAGCGCGGTACTCCGCCCCAGCACTGGACCGGGAGACCACCGGCTGGCGCTTGGACGACCAGGACACCAGGTTGCCGCCCAGGAAGACGGCGTAGCCGGAGTTGGAGCAGCAAGTGTCCGGGCACCCCGCCTAGTCAGCGTCGGTGTAGACGATGAGGTCGGTGGAGGAGGCCCAGTGGAGGAGAAGGCCGTAGTCGAGCGTGCCCCGGAGGTAGCGGAGGAGGCGCTTGAGAGCCGTGAGGTGAGGCTCCCGGGGATCATGCATATGAAGGCAGACCTGCTGAACTGCATAGGTGATGTCCGGCCGGGTGAAGGTGAGGTACTGAAGGGCCTCGGCTAGACTCCTGTAGGCAGTGGGGTCAGACACCGGTGGTCCCTCAACCTCGGACAACTTGCCCTGAGTATCGACCGGAGTGGAGCAGGGATTGCAGTCAGTCATCCCAGCCCGCTCCAGGATATCCCGAGTATACTGCCGCTGATGAAGAAGTAACCCGGCAGGACGGTGTTCAACAGTGACCCCAAGGAAATGGTGGAGCTCACCCAGATCCTTCATCGCAAACTCCTGCTGGAGAGCGGCAATGATCAGGCGGAGAAGTGGCTCACTGGAGGCTGTGAGGACAATGTCATCAACATAGAGCAGCAAGTACGTAGTATCAACCCCATGGTGGTAGATGAACAGTGATGTATCAGACTTGGCCTCCACAAACCCCAGTGTCAGCAAAAGCAGCAAACCGGTGGTTCCACGCCCGAGGTGCCTGCTTGAGGCCGTAGAGAGACCTGTTGAGCCGGCAGACCATGTCAGGACAGGTGAAATCAATGAACCCCGCCGGCTGACTGTAGTACACTGTCTCGGTGAGAAGGCCGTGCAGGAAGGCATTCTTGACGTACAGCTGATGGACAGGCCATGACCGAGCAAGCGCCAGCGAGAGCACAGTACGGACGGTGGCCGGCTTGACCACCGGGCTGAAGGTCTCATCATAGTCGACTCCCGGGCGCTGAGTGAACCCCCGGAGGACCCATCGAGCCTTGTAGCGCTCGAGAGTGCCATCAGCCCGACGCTTGTGGGTCCAGATCCACTTGTCGGTGACGACGTTGGAGCCTGGCGGCCGGGGCACCAACTCCCACGTCTGGTTGGCGAGTAGCGCGACGTACTCCTCTTCCATCGCGCGACGCCAGTGAGGGTCCAACAGGGCGTCGCGGACGGAAGAGGGTACCGGGGAGACCATCGTGTCGTCGGTCGAAGCCGCAAGGGCATGAGGCGGCAGTGTGCCAGCCGCGTGCCGTGTCACCATCGGGAAAACATGCCTCGGGTGTCGGTGAAGAAGCGGCAGGTGGTAGACCGGTGGTGCACCACGAGTCGGCAGGGACTGCGGCGGTGGTGTCGGTGTCCCCGGCGGAGAAGGGACCGCAAGTGGCGGCGGCCGCGGCCGGCGCTGGTACACCCGTACCGGCGCGGCGAATCTCGACGGAGGTGCCGGGGCAGGTGCTGGGGCAGGATCCGGCGACGGCGACCGGCACGGCCCCCCCAGGGCAGAAACGGGGGACGAAGGCCCCGGTTCTGCACCAACCGGAGAGGGCAGGGCCGCGCCCGAGGACGACGGGCCCGGACCCACCGGGGAGCCGGGACAGGAGGCCAGCAAGGAGCTCGGCGAAGCGCTACCTAGAGGAGACCACGGAAAAGGTGGCTGGACCACCGTGTCAGCGGGAAAAAGGGACGGTCAGGAACCGGAGGGATGGTGGTGCTGGAGAAGGGAAAGACGGACTCATCGAACACCACATGGCGAGAGATGAGGACCCGTCGGGATGTCAAGGGCGTCGAACCCCCGACTCGCAGGGCCTCGGCTACGGAGCTCGTAGCCGTCGGCCGTCTTCTCCGGTGAGGTTATGCCCCTCTACCGTAGGCTTAGGGTTTTAGAAAGGAAGGGATAGGAGATAATAATCTTGCTTAATTCATCAAGGTACCAGGTACAATCTTAAATAGCCTTGCGGCTGCAACTAAAAAGGAAACCAACCTCCTAAACATAAGGAAATAACTAAACCTGGAAATAACTAAACTTAAGGAAATTGACTTGATCTATTTCTAATTTTAGCCACGCTGTTGCTGCGGCCCATCTGCATGTGCGGCCTGAGCCTGGCTCGCGGCATGCTCGGCGGCCCGACGCACATCACGTGCGCGCCTCCGCCTGGTGTAGGGGATGCCGCACATGACATCTCTCCCCCCCCTCGACGACCGGCTCGTCCTCGAGCTGGAAAGCAGGGTATTTGGAGAGGAATTCGGCCTTGTCTTCCCAAGTAGCAGAGGAAACTGGTTCACCCTTCCAGCGCACAAGCACTTGCTGGACTCCACGAGCCAGACGGCCCCGAACGACCTGCTCGGGTTCTGGGACAACAGCGCCATGATGAACCGGCGGTAGAGGAGGTGGAGTATCGGGAGCTGGACTAATCCACTTCTTCAGGAGGCTCACGTGGAAGACATCGTGGATCTTGGCGCGTGGGGGCAACTCAAGACGGACAGCAACCTCGTTGATGAGTTCCCGGACATGGTACGGCCCAAAATACTTGGGCTAGAGCTTCCCTTTGACAGCGACGGCCAAGGACGCCACTGGACGTTGACGAAGACGAAGAACCCAGTCCCCAACGGCATACGCCACCTGCTGGTGGGACTTGTCGTAGACGCGCTTCTGGATGGCCTGAGCTTGCTCCAGGCGATAGCGGACGTCCTCCAGGAAAGCAGCGCGTTCAGCCATGGACTTGGCGACCGCTGCCACGCGTGTGTCGCCGGGTTCATACGACCGGATGGTGGGGGGGTCGCGGCCGTAGACCACCCGGAACGGCGTCTCCCGCAGGGACGACTGGTAGGCAGTATTGTAGGTGAATTCCGCCCATGGCAGCCACCGGAGCCAGTCGCGCGGGCGGTCGCCGGTGAAGCAACGGAGGTACATGGCGATGACCTGATTGGCCGCCTCAGTCTATCCGTCAGACTGTGGGTGGAAGGCTGTCGTCATGTGTAACTTTGCGCCCATGAGACGCATGAGCTCCCGCCAGAATGTGGAAGTGAAGACGGGTCCCGATCGGAGACCATGGACTGCGGCATGCCATGGAGCCGCACTATGTCTTTGAAGAATGCCTTGGCGACAGATTCTGCAGTGTAGGGGTGAGCCAAAGGAAGAAAATGACAATATTTACTGAACCGGTCCACCACCGTCAAGATGACGAAACGGCGTCTCCCGCAGGGACGACTGGTAGGCAGTATTGTAGGTGAATTCCGCCCATGGCAGCCATCGGAGCCAGTCGCGCGGGCGGTCGTCGGTGAAGCAACGGAGGTACATGGTGATGACCCGATTGGCCACCTCAGTCTGTCCGTCAGACTGTGGGTGGAAGGCTATCGTCATGTGTAACTTTGCGCCCATGAGACGCATGAGCTCCCGCCAGAATGTGGAAGTGAAGACGGGGTCCCGATCGGAGACCATGGACTGCGGCATGCCATGGAGCCGCACTATGTCTTTGAAGAATGCCTCGGCGACAGACTCTGCAGTGTAAGGGTGAGCCAAAGGAAGAAAATGACAATATTTACTGAACCGGTCCACCACCGTCAAGATGACGGATTTCCCGCGCACACGTGGAAGAGCCTCTATGAAGTCGAGGCCGACGTCCGACCATACCCCGGTTGGGACTGGCAGGGGCAGCAGCAGGCCGGCCGGCTGGAGGTGCTCAGTCTTGAAATGCTAGCAGGTAGCGCAGGCGCGCACGAAGTCCCGAACATGCCGGCGCATCTCAGGAAAGTGGAAGTCACGCCGGAGGCGATGGAGCGTGCGCTGGACTCCCTCGTGGCCATCATCATGCACGGCAGCAAGGAGCTCCAGTAACAGCGGCGAAGATGGCGGAATATAGAGCCGGCCATCAAACAGGACCAAGCCGCTATCCACCACAGACCATGGCGTGCCATGGTGGCCTGCTGTGATCGTGTCTCGGAGAGCCACCACGACCGGATCCGCCGCTTGAACTTGGTGAAGGCGGTCCACGAAGTCGAACCGAGGAGCCGAGAGTGCCAAGATGGCCCCATCGTCCGTGTCGCGGCGGGACGGGGCGTCCGCCACAGTGTTAGCTGTGCCTGGCTTGTACTCCACCACAAAGTCGAAGCCAAGGAGTTTCCCCACCCAATGGTGCTGGGGAATCATCGCGAGGCATTGATCCAGCAGATACTTCAAGCTGTAGTGGTCGGTCTTCACGACGAAGGAACGTCCCCACAGGTACGGACGCCAATGACGGACGGCGTGGACGAGGCCGATCAGCTCCCGCTCATAGGCAGCGAGAGAGCAGTGACGAGGCGCGACCGGTCGGCTGAAGAAGGCGATCGGATGGCCTTCCTAGATGAGCACCGCGCCAAACCCATGGGAGGACGCGTCGCACTCGACAGTGAAGGGCTTGGTGAAGTCGGGCATGGCGAGGACGGGCGCCGATGTGATGGCAGCCTTGAGCGCCGCGAACGCCGCTGCTGCGGCATCGTTCCAGGAGAACCCCTCTTTCTTGAGGAGGGCCGTCAGCGGTGCAGCGACGGTGCCGTAGTTGTGCACAAACTTGCGGTAGTAGCCTGCAAGGCCCAGAAACCCGCGGACCGCCCGAGCCGAGCGGGGTGCTGGCCAGTCGACGATGGCTCGCACCTTGGCCGGATCCATGGCGACGCCTTCCGCGGAGATAACGTGCCCGAGGTAGGCGACAAAAACCTCCCCAAAGGCGCACTTGCTGCGCTTGACGAAGAGGTGGTGTCGGTGGAGCTCCGAGAGCACGGTGCGTAGATGACGAAGGTGATCAGCCCACGAGCTACTGTAAATAAGAATATCGTCAAAAAACACCAGCACAAAACGCCGAAGGTAGGGCCGTAGTACGTCGTTCATGAGGGCCTGAAAGGTCGCCGGCGCGTTGCACAAACCGAAAGGCATGACCAGGAATTCGTAGAGGTCATCATGCGTACGGAACGCCATCTTGTGGATGTCGGCGGGCCTCATGCGGACCTGGTGGTAGCCCGACCGGAGATCGAGTTTGGTGAAGAAACGGGCGCCATGGAGTTCATCAAGCAACTCGTCGACGACGGGAATCGGGAAAGCGTCCTTGACGGTGAGCGCATTCAACGCCCTGTAGTCGACGCATAAGCGCCACGAGCCATCCGCCTTTTTGACGAGGACCGGAGAGGAGAAGGCGGAGTCGCTGCGACGAACGATCCCCTGAGCCATCATGGCGGCGCACTGGCGTTCCAGCTCATCCTTGTGCACCGCGGGGTACCAGTAAGGCCGGACCGCGACTGGAGAGGTGCCGGGAGGACGATGTCGTGGTCGCGACTGCGTGGAGGCGGAAGGCCACGCGGCTCGGCGAAGATGTCGACGAACCCGGCAAGCAGCTCGTCGAGGAGTGGCGCGCTGGACGTCGCAGCACAGGTCTCCAGGGTGCTGGAGGAAGCCACCCCGGGCCAGCGCACCATGCTGCCCTGGCGCTGGAAGGAGACCGATCCATCAACGAAGTCCCAAACCAGACGGCCGAGCGTGGCCATCCACTGCAGCCCCAGCACCAAATCATGTCCTGCAAGGGGCATAACAAAGAGGTCGACGGTGAAAGCAATGTCGTGGATCACAAGGGGGGCGTGCCGGATGACCCCTGGGCACGGCACCTTCTCGCCATTGGCCACCATGGCCGTGAGGCGCGGTCGAGCTTGGATGGGAAGACCGGACCGCGCCGCTGCCGTCTCGGAGATGAAGTTGTGGGTGGAACCGGTGTCAAGGAGGGCGATGAGCGGAGTCGAGCCCACCAGAATGCGGACCTGCATGGTCTTACCCACGGGCACACCAGCCACGGTGTGCAGGGAGAAGATCGGCGCCTCCTGTTCCACACCGTCCTCCACGGCAGCAGCACCCGCGTCCGGAGCGTCGTCGATCTCGACGCCGTCGAGGAAGAACAGACGCCGGCAGAATCTGTTGTGGCCGCGGGAGTACTTTTCATTACAGTTAAAGCACAACCCTTGGCGGCGTCGCTCGGCCATCTCCTCCGGGGTGAGACGGCGCTGGTTGCCCTCGGAGCGGCCCTGCTGGGCAGCCGCTAGTGGCGCTGGTAGTGCCGTCTTTTTTATATTTTAGCCTTTTTTTCGAAAGATTCTCTCAAATACGCCCCTGACGGAAAGATTTCAGAAAATGGACCCAGGGCTTGGCGCCATCCACGGTGGCGCCAAGGTAACACAGTTTGGCGCCGTTAACGTTGGCGCCAAGCCCCCATGCCACTTGGCCGACGACGCCGAGCTGGCGCTGACGTGGCAGCACCTTGGCGCCGTCACAATTGGCGCCAAGCTTGGCGCCATCGTCATTGGCGCCAAGCCTACAGACCTGTTACCATGTATATCATTTTTATCCTAAGTATTTCTGGGTTGTTCTAAGTGATCAAACAGAGAGTCACTGTAAAAACTCTAGAGTTAGTCACATTTCTCAATAAGTCATGATAAAATTTCAAATTTGTAAATGTCCAAGTCATGTTTAAAAAAGCTATTTTTCCATATGTCTACCACATAGTAGTTGGTATTCTAACATATCCAAGCCGTAGCAAAAATCCAGATTTATTTGGCTAAGTTTTTAAATTTACTATGGGATGGGGGATGAAAATATGGCAAAGTCTGAATTTTTACAGTGATTTGGACATTGATAAATTTAAAATTTTACCATGACTTGGATATTGAAAAAGGGCTTCATGTTTTGGACTTAGATATTTAAAAGTTTAGCATGACTTGGACCCTAATTTTACTATAAGATGGAATTTTAAGTCATGGTAAAAAAGACTTACTATAAAATTTTACCATGACTTGGATCCAAATCCAAAACATGAATAATTTGGAATTTGGCTAAGTCTTGAATTTAGATATTTAAAATTTTACCATGACTTGGACCCTAATTCTATGACTTAACATGAAGCCCTTTTTACCATGACTTAAAATTCCATCTTATAGTAAAATTAGGGTCCAAGTCATGGTAAAATTTTAAATATCCAAGTCCAAAACATGAAGCCCATTTTCAATATCCAACTCATGGTAAAATTTTAAATTTGTCAATGCCCAAATCATAGCAAAAATCCAGACTTAGCCAAATTCTACCATAATCAAGTCATAGTAAAATTCAAGACTTAGCCAATTTCTAGGTTGGTCATCATACGGTAAATATCAAGACTTTGCCAAAATTTTGTATGTCTATGTCATAGAAAAATTAGGGTTCAAGTCATGTTAATTTAGAGCTTGGTACGTCCATCTCACGGTAAAATTAGGTAGTCAGAAATTTTGCTGCTGCCTGGATATGTTAGAATACGAACTACCATGCGATAACATCAAATTTGTCAATGTCATAATAAAATTTCAGACTTAACAAATTCCAACATGTCCCATCTCATGGTAAATTTATATACTTAACAAATTTCCATATGTCCATCTCATGATAAAATTCCAAACTTAAGAAATTTCAACAGCTCGACGCCAAGATGACTTGGATATTGAGAAATGTGACTAACTCTAGAGTTTTTATAGTGATTTTCTGTTTGATCACTTAGAACAACCAAGAAATACTTAGGATAAAAATGATATACATGGTAATAGGTCTGAATGATATACATGGTAATAGGTCTGTAGGCTTGGCGCCAATGACGATGGCGCCAAGCTTGGCGCCAATGGTGACGGCGCCAAGGTGCTGCCAAGGTGCCAAGAGGGGCGGTGGGGGCGGCAGATTGGCCCGGGCCACGGGAAGCGGTGGACCGCGCGGGGGCACCCTCGGTGGAACAGGCGCTGGATGCGCCAGCTCCATCAACTCGACCTGGCGGGCCAAGCTCATGGCGGCGGCGAGGGAGTCCGGGTTGTGGATGCGGACGGCGTTGCTGAGCGGCGGCAGGAGCCCTCCGGTGAAGAGCTGGACCCGCTACACCTCGTCGAGCTGGCCGGCGCGAGGAAGGAGGGCCTGGAACCTGTTGGCATACTCCTCCACGGTCACCGTGCGGCGGCACTCCGTGAGCTCGAACATCGGAGCGGAACGAAGGGGAGGGCCAAAACGCAGATTCAAGAGATCCTTGAAATTACCCCACGTGGGCGTGCCTTCATCATCCTGCAGCTGGATGAACCATAGTTGTGCGGCTTCGTCTAGATGATAGGACGCCATGTGCACGCGCTCTTCCGCCATGGTACGGTGTTGGCAAAAGTAGGCCTCGCACTTATTGAGGAAGAGCATCGGGTCGGTCGTGCCGTCGAAGTGGGGAAAATCCCACTTCTTGTGCTTCGGGTGGAAGTCCAGCTCGCGCGGCACTTCGGAACGGCGGCCGTCGCTGCTCTCGGCCGTGGAGGCCTTCTCCTTCATGGAGGCCACGTCGGCCTTCAGGGTGGTGATCTCGGCAGATAGGTGCTTCAGCTCCTGGAAGAGATCGGCGATGGTAGGCTCGACCATGGCTGTTGGGGTGGGCGCGGCAGCAGTAGATGGCGGCGGCTGTTGGTGGGGGTGGGCTGGCGCAGCTAGGGAAGATGGATGAGAGGATCGGCTGACTTGTGATACCAGGTTGTCAAAGGGCGTCGAACCCCCGACTCGCAGGGCCTCGGCTATGGAGCTCGTAGCCGTCGGCCGTCTTCTCCGGTGAGGTTATGCCCCTCTACCGTAGGCTTAGGGTTTTAGAAAGGAAGGGATAGGAGATAATAATCTTGCTTAATTCATCAAGGTACCAGGTACAATCTTAAATAGCCTTACGGCTGCAACTAAAAAGGAAACCAACCTCCTAAACATAAGGAAATAACTAAACCTGGAAATAACTAAACTTAAGGAAATTGACTTGATCTATTTCTAATTTTAGCCACGCTGTTGTTGCGGCCCATCTGCATGTGCGGCCTGAGCCTGGCTCGCGGCATGCTCGGCGGCCCGACGCACATCACGTGCGCGCCTCCGCCTGGTGTAGGGGATGCCGCACATGACACGGGACGTAAGGTCAAAGCACCGGTACCCCTTGTGATCCGGGGAGTACCCAAGGAAGACACACAGAGTGGAGCGGGGTTCCAGCTTATGGGAGGAAGTGGCAGCGGTGTTGGGGTAACACGCACACCCAAACATGCGGAGGTGATCGTACCGAGGAGGGGTACCGAAGAGGGCGTGGTGTGGCGTGGGAGCAGGACAGGCAGCAGAAGGAAGACGGTTGAGGAGGTAGGTGGAGGTGTGCAGGCCCTCAGCCCAGAAGCGAGGAGGGGTACCGAAGAGGGCGTGGTGTGGCGTGGGAGCAGGACAGGCAGCAGAAGGAAGACGGTTGAGGAGGTAGGTGGAGGTGTGCAGGCCCTCAGCCTAGAAGCGAGCAGGAAGAGAGGCCTGAAATAGAAGGGTGCGCACGATGTCGTTGGTGGTGCGAATCATCCGCTCAGCCTTGCCATTCTGCGAAGAGGTATATGGGCAAGACATGCGCAACTGAACACCGTGAGAGAGAAAGAATGCTCGGGAGGTGGAGTTATCAAACTCGCGACCATTGTCACACTGGACAGCCTTGATGGTGAGGCCGATGTCACGGAACCGCCCAAATTATAAGAACAAAAGTACAAAAACAATCGCCGGAGCAATTAAATTCCCGTACTTAAGCTCTTATAACTCCGGTAGTCCAATAAAATCCCGAGGGATTTCAAACCAACCAACATACAAGCCAAGATCGTAGTGGTCCAACATAACAGGTCATATGTTACATCCATTTCATAAGTAATTCAACATATATCGGAGTTCAGTAGAGTTATTACAACTCAAGTTCAAAAGTAGCGGAAGCAAAGTAGTTTGAAAACTAATATCACCTTAGTTCAAATACATGCCAGTACCAAGGTCAATTTTCCCATAAAAGCATGAGAGATAAGATAGCTCAGAAGGATCATGCCCATGATCACACTCCGCCACAACAGCCGGAGTCTTCCAATTCTTGCAGTAGCTATGATATATCACAACCTGCAACAAGTGGGAATAAACCCTGAGTACGAGAAGGTACTCAGCTAGACTTACCCGTCATAAACCAAAAATAATGACACCAAGGAGTATGCAAGGCTTTCTTTCAGTGGGCTAGCTTGACTCATTTGCGAAAAGCATAAGTTATTATGAATAAACTAATTTAAGTCCTTTTGCATCATATTTATTATAACCTATTCAATCTAGGTAAGCACCTATGCTAAAGCAATCACTTGATTAACCATTAACATCAAAGGTTACCATATCAGGTTTAGCATTTCCAACATTATCCACATAACCATCTGTGTTCCATCATCATTACTACGATGCAGTAACTCGAGTCAAGTGCTCACTATCCAGGAGCGATGGCGATTCGAATCGATTATTGACCAGCTGGTAATTTATTCCTCACACAAACCTCACTCACCCGCTAAAGTGAGGTATTGGTCACCGAGTCAACCATTCAGGTAAAGTCGCGAGCTTGCCAGGAACCACATGTACCCGGGGGCCGCCCGACTGCTCTTTGGCCTTATCATCGCGCCCCCGTTTCCTGCCACTACTGCTCCGGTACAGTGCATTGCGGGCAATCCACTCGGCCCGAATAATCTCCCGGCTTCGCGGTCGAAAGGTACTTTATTCGGCCAGCTAAATGTGAGGCATGCGTTCAACATGACCCGAGGCCCAACAACGGACGGTCCTTAATCGACACAGGCGGAAACTACAAGCACCCCAGAACCCTGTCTGGTTGCCCCATACTTATTCCGCCCGGTCTCCAATTATCCATCAACACTTGGTTATTTCCAGGATATCATCCATTCCAAAGCTAAAGTATTCCAGTAACCACCTATAATTGCCGGTGACAGGAAATCACCGTTCGCTACCGGTCTAAGCAGGGCTAAGCAATATTTTCGATCCCGAACCAAAATAGGATTTCAGGCATATTTGCGGGACAAGGAAAAGGATATATATGCAGCAAGTGTTTTCAATCGACTTCTATAACTTAATGCAACAATACATATATAACATATATATACTCAATTGCTTTTATAAAATAGGAGGCTTAGAATGCTCCGGGGCTTGCCTGGGATCAAACACTGGGTTAGTGATTGACAGATGACACTCGCTCGGCGAGCATCTCCCAACCCGACACTTGTTTAGTCCTTCCATCTTCGGGATAGGTCCACCAAACACCGTCTTCAGGTTTGGCTTCAACATCTCATCCTTCACGTGATGCATCTAGCGAACCTAAATGAGATGCAAGATGCATGCGTATGAATATGATGAATGGTAACACAAGATGTATCACATAATCATTCATGTAAACACACGATTAAGACATAGACACCAAAAGCTAATTAACTAACATCACATAACCAATTAAAGAGGGCAAGCACATTAAGCATAACACAAATTTAACAAGATCACAAGTATCTTAACTTGACCATTATCAAGGGTATAAGTCACACTTAGCAACACATGGAGTAAACAACCATAATTAGCATCTGACAATTTCTGGACTGCAAACAACATCTACATGTTTGGATCATAACTGGAGTTATACAAATCCAATAGCCATGCAACAAGACATTCTGGAAAGCTTATGAAATAGTCTATAATTCATCTTTAATCATCTTAGCATGGTTCTCAAGTTAACCAAGTCAAACATGCATAATTACAGAATCTGCTCCAGAGATTCCAGAGAGCAACTATTTCTGGAACCTAACTTGAAACAGTCATTACTCACAAACTATAAGGCCAAATGCCACCAAAATTTAACACAAGCTAGATTAATGAGTTATCTACAACTTTGTTATAAGCATGTTTCTCAGAAAACATCATTTTCATGGTGCAATTACCAAAATCCCAGAAACTGTCCAGGAAAGCATCAATTGCAAGAATAAATATTAACTTACATTCCAAACATATATTTGGCCACAACCAATGTAACCATCATAAATTGCATGTTAAATGATCACCAAAAAGCATAGTGCTCATTATTAAATAATTTCTTTTAATGCATTTCTTAATTTATTTAAATAGCAAGGTGAAATAATAAAAATATATCAAAAGTCCATAATAAAATCTATAAAAATTACAGTAGCTCTTACATACATCCAATAGTCTACTGTACAAATTTCAACTCATTTGGACATGTATATCAACCTCTATGAAAAAGACAAGTTGCTATTACAAGAATTCATGTGAGAGCAAGATACACTAATAACTCACTCAAATGACAACCTAAATTCATGAAATTTTTACCACACATCAATCATCATATGAGTAGCATGCCACAAAAATTTCACTTCATTTGGAGCCCTAGATCTATAGTTATAAAAATGACAAATACATCTAGCAATGAAAACCTAGCTGCACAAATCCATTTTTACAGAGAAAACTTTAAACTAAAACATGCAATATTATAGATCTAGTGCATAGAGAATTTCACAAGGATTCCAAAAAGTCCTCATTTGCTATTTTACGATTTTTCTACAATTTACTATGATTTTCCAAAGTTCCTGCAAAAATAATTACGAATCAGTCCTCGCGGCACTATTCATCTGAGTCTATGACAGTGCAGTTAGCCCCCCAGATTTAGTCGAATTCTCGGATGAGGTCCCTGTCGCGAATCACAGTAAGGGAGGTGGCAGAGCTCGTCACCATCGGCCGGAGGAGGCACGTCGGCGGCGGTGGAGGTGGCGGCGGAGCACGAGCAGGCCCGCGCGCACTCGCCGGTGGCCTCGGCTCGGCCGGAGGTGGTCCGTGGCTTGCCGGCCACGCAAGCATGGAGGCACGGGGCTGCGGCCGCGCCGGCGACTGCAGACAGCGGCGCCGAAGCTCGGAGAAGTGGCGCGCCGGGTACAGCACAGGGTGGCGACTCCGATGGCGATGCCGGTTGAGCGCGGGGAGGGACGGAGAGGCGGGAACGGCGGAGCAGGCAGCGAGCTCGGCGCGCGGCGAGAACAGGAGCGGGGAGGGCGATGCAGGGGTGCTCGGGCGTCCACATTTTGATGGCAGGGGCGCGGGGCACGCGGCAGCGGCCAGCAGAGGGAGCGTGACGCGCGGCAGCCATGGAAGGGCGTGAACTCGTGCATGGAGGACGCGTCGGCAAAACAGCGAACACGTGGTGTGCGCCGCTGTGCCCGTGTTGGAGGCCGAGTTCGGGCTAGCTCTGGACCGAATCTAGAAATAGGCCAAAAAGCAAAGTTGTTCCTCTCCTAATGCTCTACATTTTTCATTAAGGGGGTTCAGCCATTTGCAAAACATATTAGAAGATAAATGTATGTCAAAACAGCAGTGTCAACACCTTGACGGTAGTCACGGAAACTCGCTTTCGGTGGTCAAAACTTCTTCAAACTGAATCCAACTTTTTGTATGTTCTTCACCAAGGTGTAAACTCCAACTTTTGTTTTTGTACCAAATCAAGTTGCTTAACAAAATTTGGAGAACGCGGAATGCCAACGTCGTTGCTTAGTGAAACTCCAGACTTAGAATAATTCTAAGTGTTGAAATCAGCAGCAGGTTCCAACTTCGAGCCTCTGTTTGACTTATTTTCAAGTTGATCTAGCTTTTGACCATTAAATAAAGTTTGTTCTACACAAGATGAACTATAACTTTTGTTTAAGGTCCAACATCAAAACTGGTATAGAAACTATATTTCTACTTTGACCAAAGTAGGATCACGATAAAGCTTAAATTATCCTTTTTGATCAATTGGAGCATTTTCTGGGCATTTGCTCAACACGAACCTTTCTTGACTTTTGTTGTAGAGTCCATCTAGAGTCATTTGGGCAAGGTTGCAAGATTTTAGTGATGATCTATATTTCCATCCACTTAATAATGCAATTCCAGCACTTAGTAAAGTCATTCCAACAAGCATATAACTTATCATTTCATGTGACTTTTTGATTCCAAACGTCATGAAACTTTTCCAGTGACCAATATAGATAGGTACTAAGGTGAGACACCTGAAGATATTGCAATAACACCACCCAACCATATATATTGAAAACTGCATATATGTAAAGCAATGGTGCAGCATCCAAGTTTAGGTTGGGGCTCCTGTCCATAGGTTGACCTTGACATCCTCATCTCCACTTAATCTATCATGTTTAAGCTCAAACCCACTGCTTAACTGGTGGCAAACACCTCGGGTGTTACAGCCCTCCCCCCTTAAAAGAATCGCGTCCCGAGATTCGGTGCGAAGAACTTTCCAAGGGAAGAGAAATATGTTATCCAATTCCAGCATCTGCAAGTGCATTAGGCTACTTAGCTTCAAGTAGCTGAGAGGCTAATTTGGAAGATAACTTTCTGGTACTCACTCTACACAGAAACTTTTGTCTAAGGAATTTCCTTCACTGACTTCCATGAAGCATTGTTATTTTAGGAGGAATCCAAGACAATACGGTACTTCGTTCACGGTGCACGGAGAGTACTACAAGCATGGGCTAATTACTCGTAGCATTTACTTTTCTAGTGGCATAGCATGCACACTTTCGATAAGGGTTGGATCCACATACGAGGTAAACATTCTTTGACGCTATCAGAAACCGTCTAGCCAATAGACAATATCTAAACCGGTCATAGATGACTCACTCACTTAGATGCCAACTGATGGAAAACTACATATTGCTCCACGTGTGTAGTTCTCTTTCTCTGATGCCAACACTGTATTATCTGAGTCTATTGAGGGAACAGTGAAAATGATAGCTGACTCTATCGGTACTGGATGTCTGCCAAATGTTACCTAAGAAGATTCTCTTATACAAAGGCACATAGGGGTGCAATTAGTCTTTCCAAGGGTACTGAGGGTTGTCTAACAGCAAGATACCTATCAATTGCAAGTTCTTGGCATGCATTACAAACATAACCTTCCGATGCGAAGGATGATCGCAGCCAACAGAGAAATCACCGATTCTGTATCCTTTTGTTTTCTGTTCATATCACATAAACTACTGCTCCAATATGCACAAATATTGGTGGGCATATAGATCCATGGGTCTTCTAACTACTCGCCAAAATTGAGCTCAAACGGACACCATTTGACTATCCAACAACCCATCCACCAAAATAGCTCTGTTCTGAAATGGTAGTAAACCAAGCTGACAAGACATCTTTCAAATCCTATGTTTTACTCAACCAATACTCATACCAACTTAAGACATTGAAGGGTCCTAAGCAAGGAATGAGGTTACTAAGTTTGGGGTCAATCCAACTTCGTTTGGGTCACTAACCGTTGGCGTGAAGATAACCGGTGTAGTGCCACAAAATTCTGGACAGATTTCGTGTTCTTCCTTTTCTTTTGCTTCACATGTTGAGGTGTGTGTTTTGCACTCTCCGATCTTTCTCATAGTAGCAGAAGCCTTTCTCTAGCTGAGAAGGGAGGCTATAGTCTTCCTGACATGTTTCTCAGGGAACAAGTTCAACCGTTGATTTAGTCACCAATCTTGACGATGCACAAGCATTGGAGTTGTGGGCTGTTTTCCCAGAGCACAAAGCATCATTCCACATGGAGGGCATCCCTACGTAGATAAGGAACCTTTTCTGAATATTTTCTGGCATTTCGTCCAATAGAACCTTGAACCAAAACTGTTCGTGGTACTTAGGGGCACAATGATGTAGATCGAAACTATGGACATGCTTTCTCTAGTTCTTCACATGGCTAATACAACAGCTTGTACTGTATACATGATTGTCCAAGATGGAATTAACTTGATAGCGCATTTGGAGAAGATGCAACACCTGCATTGCTGACCGGCTTCATGGCCTCTTTGCTTACTATTGTTCATTGAGACATAACCATCATAGCTATCGAGGAATCGTTACTTGACTGGAGATTAACCTTCTTACTGGTAAATAATCATTTGTCTCTCAATTCTTAAAGTTCTAACCTTTACTCTTGACCACCACAATAATTGCAGTCGAGGCACAAACAAATGGTCATCATCGAAGTCTACAGATGAGGAGTCACGCCAGATACGGTCAATTTAACTATATGACCATCCTCCACAAAAGGATCAAGACTTTGATAGTTAGGTCATATGCACCATGTGACGATCGGTTCTTTTCCAATGGATAACTTGTCCAATCATTTAGTGTTAGGTGCCCATTCGATTCAACAAGGATGACATACATTGCTCAATCGATGACCGACGTCGTACAAGGACACTTCGGAGAGTCACTTGTCTACCACCTCTTGCAGTCTGTTAATGTTTATGTCGGTGACTGTTCTTCAAAGGTCATCTTCTTAGCAACTTTAAGGGATATCTACTACATAAGGTCTAAGATATGAATCTTCAGATAAGATATAGGGAGATAACCAAGGAAAATGATCACGAGAAATAACACATCGGTTGTCGTTTCATAATGGATCATGACTAGCAACCCTGATACCAGCGCGTGCCGAGCAGCACAACCTTGTGTGCGCGCCCACAGGAGGCTCTCGGTTTCGTCGCGGCACCATAGAATGCTAATCGTAACACCATTATTAAACGCACAAACAAAGTGGAATTTCAAGTGGCACCGATTGGGTGGTAAGAACAAGTACCAGACAAGGGAGGAGTAGCAAGCAAGGGTAGTTACAAGGTTTAGAGTCAACAAGGAGGCGATCCAAAGATTAAAACACAGCGCAAGGGAACATAGCTTAATTGTCGAAGACAACTGAGCAAGGGTTCTCGGTCACGTTGGACAACAATATGAGATCAAGATTAATAATGTTGAGAGACGTTAGAAGTTGAGATGGACTTTAGCAGACTTCTAGAACAAAATGATACACCGATCAAAGATTAGGTTGATAAGATAGCCACCTGATTTCGCAAGCAAGGATTTCTAGATCAGACGACGAGAGATTAGCGTTGCTCGTATCATCTGTAGGAGAGACAATCGGGAGGTCCAACATGGAATTGGGTATGGTCTCCAAAACTTGGCAAGCAACAATTGTGGTCAAGATCGACGTTCGTTAGGACTTAACTTGGTTGGTCAATGGAACAAGTGCATTCTCCAAAAGGTAGCGGACGTCCAAGGCCTAAGCAAACATATAAGGGGACTACGCTAGGGCCTACGGTTCAAGCAAGGCATGGATACAAAAACATTTAAGGGCTAGCAACCACGTTTACAGCTCTGGCTCCTACGAGAGAATCTAATTAGAGACGACAACCATGCGATTACGTAACGTGAGCGTTGTTCTAGGATAAAGCATCTTCAACACTCATATGCTCACCGAGGACAAAAGAGAGGTCAACTATGACACTACCTAGATAACAAGCATCTACACAGCATCACAGTTTTAAGCAGACACTTGAGATTATTAGTCAGGTTAGCTTAAGCATCCAATACTAAGCATAAGGTTCACACCTAACAAGCATTTTTCAACAAGAACTAACTACAAGTTTAGACAAAACAAAAGCAGGCTAAAGTAATCAACTTAGTGCATACACATCAATCATAAGTTACTTATTTATTAGGACAAAGGTGGGAGGAGCATAGTTATATGCACAAAGCAACAATCATGATGATGCATGCTTCGTCTTATTCGTCCTCACAAGATTGCCAGCCAAAGGTGGCAATCACGTTCTATGTCGGTGGCATAACACGTATTCTCTCGATATAGAGCTAGTCGTCAACTACATTCAACTTACGCATTCGTGGTTAGCGTACCTGCAGAAAATTTCATTGCAGCCCAACAATTCCCAATATAGCACACCATGAAAGCAGTAAACTAAATACTCTCCATACATACATCCCCTGATGCATATACTTCGGTATCAAAGCTACCCAACAAATGTACCCACAATTAAGTACTTTCATAATTACATGGTTAAACATGTAATTATGTCAGTAACCATAGCTAACTCTCCCCTAGACCGATGGTTGAACGGTCATGCTCTCCCAACTCACACTTACCTTGGCGTAGGTGCGACGTTGCAAGAATGTAACTCTAGCGACATATATGGCTATTTCATATATGAAGGTTACCACTACCATTCGACCACAGGGTAACGGTGCGGTCAAGTTATCACTCATACATACCTTGGCTTGGGCGTAGATGCAAAAATTTAAAACCCCCAAGTTAGTACTTAATTAAGCCACCTAAGGGTCCTTAATGGGGCATAAAGGAAATGACCACTGGCATACTTACATTTAAAATTCAGATTTGAACAAACCTATATATGCAGTAGCTATAAGTTGTCAAAACTGAGTTTTGCAAACAAAAACCTTTGTTTTCAATACACATATGACATGTTTAGTGTTGAACCTTGCTCCGATACCAGCTGTCACGGAACCGCCCAAATTATAAGAACAAAAGTACAAAAACAATCGCCAGAGCAATTAAATTCCCGTACTTAAGCTCTTATAACTCCGGTAGTCCAATAAAATCCCGAGGGATTTCAAACCAACCAACATACAAGCCAAGATCGTAGTGGTCCAACATAACAGGTCATATGTTACATCCATTTCATAAGTAATTCAACATATATCGGAGTTCAGTAGAGTTATTACAACTCAAGTTCAAAAGTAGCGGAAGCAAAGTAGTTTGAAAACTAATATCACCTTAGTTCAAATACATGCCAGTACCAAGGTCAATTTTCCCATAAAAGCATGAGAGATAAGATAGCTCAGAAGGATCATGCCCATGATCACACTCCGCCACAACAGCCGGAGTCTTCCAATTCTTGCAGTAGCTATGATATATCACAACCTGCAACAAGTGGGAATAAACCCTGAGTACGAGAAGGTACTCAGCTAGACTTACCCGTCATAAACCAAAAATAATGACACCAAGGAGTATGCAAGGCTTTCTTTCAGTGGGCTAGCTTGACTCATTTGCGAAAAGCATAAGTTATTATGAATAAACTAATTTAAGTCCTTTTGCATCATATTTATTATAACCTATTCAATCTAGGTAAGCACCTATGCTAAAGCAATCACTTGATTAACCATTAACATCAAAGGTTACCATATCAGGTTTAGCATTTCCAACATTATCCACATAACCATCTGTGTTCCATCATCATTACTACGATGCAGTAACTCGAGTCAAGTGCTCACTATCCAGGAGCGATGGCGATTCGAATCGATTATTGACCAGCTGGTAATTTATTCCTCACACAAACCTCACTCACCCGCTAAAGTGAGGTATTGGTCACCGAGTCAACCATTCAGGTAAAGTCGCGAGCTTGCCAGGAACCACATGTACCCGGGGGCCGCCCGACTGCTCTTTGGCCTTATCATCGCGCCCCCGTTTCCTGCCACTACCGCTCCGGTACAGTGCGTTGCGGGCAATCCACTCGGCCCGAATAATCTCCCGGCTTCGCGGTCGAAAGGTACTTTATTCGGCCAGCTAAATGTGAGGCATGCGTTCAACATGACCCGAGGCCCAACAACGGACGGTCCTTAATCGACACAGGTGGAAACTACAAGCACCCCAGAACCCTGTCTGGTTGCCCCATACTTATTCCGCCCGGTCTCCAATTATCCATCAACACTTGGTTA
>CM039581.1:38393365-38497807 GCA_022457205.1 Saccharum spontaneum
ATCTATATTTCCATCCACTTAATAATGCAATTCCAGCACTTAGTAAAGTCATTCCAACAAGCATATAACTTATCATTTCATGTGACTTTTTGATTCCAAACGTCATGAAACTTTTCCAGTGACCAATATAGATAGGTACTAAGGTGAGACACCTGAAGATATTGCAATAACACCACCCAACCATATATATTGAAAACTGCATATATGTAAAGCAATGGTGCAGCATCCAAGTTTAGGTTGGGGCTCCTGTCCATAGGTTGACCTTGACATCCTCATCTCCACTTAATCTATCATGTTTAAGCTCAAACCCACTGCTTAACTGGTGGCAAACACCTCGGGTGTTACAGCCCTCCCCCCTTAAAAGAATCGCGTCCCGAGATTCGGTGCGAAGAACTTTCCAAGGGAAGAGAAATATGTTATCCAATTCCAGCATCTGCAAGTGCATTAGGCTACTTAGCTTCAAGTAGCTGAGAGGCTAATTTGGAAGATAACTTTCTGGTACTCACTCTACACAGAAACTTTTGTCTAAGGAATTTCCTTCACTGACTTCCATGAAGCATTGTTATTTTAGGAGGAATCCAAGACAATACGGTACTTCGTTCACGGTGCACGGAGAGTACTACAAGCATGGGCTAATTACTCGTAGCATTTACTTTTCTAGTGGCATAGCATGCACACTTTCGATAAGGGTTGGATCCACATACGAGGTAAACATTCTTTGACGCTATCAGAAACCGTCTAGCCAATAGACAATATCTAAACCGGTCATAGATGACTCACTCACTTAGATGCCAACTGATGGAAAACTACATATTGCTCCACGTGTGTAGTTCTCTTTCTCTGATGCCAACACTGTATTATCTGAGTCTATTGAGGGAACAGTGAAAATGATAGCTGACTCTATCGGTACTGGATGTCTGCCAAATGTTACCTAAGAAGATTCTCTTATACAAAGGCACATAGGGGTGCAATTAGTCTTTCCAAGGGTACTGAGGGTTGTCTAACAGCAAGATACCTATCAATTGCAAGTTCTTGGCATGCATTACAAACATAACCTTCCGATGCGAAGGATGATCGCAGCCAACAGAGAAATCACCGATTCTGTATCCTTTTGTTTTCTGTTCATATCACATAAACTACTGCTCCAATATGCACAAATATTGGTGGGCATATAGATCCATGGGTCTTCTAACTACTCGCCAAAATTGAGCTCAAACGGACACCATTTGACTATCCAACAACCCATCCACCAAAATAGCTCTGTTCTGAAATGGTAGTAAACCAAGCTGACAAGACATCTTTCAAATCCTATGTTTTACTCAACCAATACTCATACCAACTTAAGACATTGAAGGGTCCTAAGCAAGGAATGAGGTTACTAAGTTTGGGGTCAATCCAACTTCGTTTGGGTCACTAACCGTTGGCGTGAAGATAACCGGTGTAGTGCCACAAAATTCTGGACAGATTTCGTGTTCTTCCTTTTCTTTTGCTTCACATGTTGAGGTGTGTGTTTTGCACTCTCCGATCTTTCTCATAGTAGCAGAAGCCTTTCTCTAGCTGAGAAGGGAGGCTATAGTCTTCCTGACATGTTTCTCAGGGAACAAGTTCAACCGTTGATTTAGTCACCAATCTTGACGATGCACAAGCATTGGAGTTGTGGGCTGTTTTCCCAGAGCACAAAGCATCATTCCACATGGAGGGCATCCCTACGTAGATAAGGAACCTTTTCTGAATATTTTCTGGCATTTCGTCCAATAGAACCTTGAACCAAAACTGTTCGTGGTACTTAGGGGCACAATGATGTAGATCGAAACTATGGACATGCTTTCTCTAGTTCTTCACATGGCTAATACAACAGCTTGTACTGTATACATGATTGTCCAAGATGGAATTAACTTGATAGCGCATTTGGAGAAGATGCAACACCTGCATTGCTGACCGGCTTCATGGCCTCTTTGCTTACTATTGTTCATTGAGACATAACCATCATAGCTATCGAGGAATCGTTACTTGACTGGAGATTAACCTTCTTACTGGTAAATAATCATTTGTCTCTCAATTCTTAAAGTTCTAACCTTTACTCTTGACCACCACAATAATTGCAGTCGAGGCACAAACAAATGGTCATCATCGAAGTCTACAGATGAGGAGTCACGCCAGATACGGTCAATTTAACTATATGACCATCCTCCACAAAAGGATCAAGACTTTGATAGTTAGGTCATATGCACCATGTGACGATCGGTTCTTTTCCAATGGATAACTTGTCCAATCATTTAGTGTTAGGTGCCCATTCGATTCAACAAGGATGACATACATTGCTCAATCGATGACCGACGTCGTACAAGGACACTTCGGAGAGTCACTTGTCTACCACCTCTTGCAGTCTGTTAATGTTTATGTCGGTGACTGTTCTTCAAAGGTCATCTTCTTAGCAACTTTAAGGGATATCTACTACATAAGGTCTAAGATATGAATCTTCAGATAAGATATAGGGAGATAACCAAGGAAAATGATCACGAGAAATAACACATCGGTTGTCGTTTCATAATGGATCATGACTAGCAACCCTGATACCAGCGCGTGCCGAGCAGCACAACCTTGTGTGCGCGCCCACAGGAGGCTCTCGGTTTCGTCGCGGCACCATAGAATGCTAATCGTAACACCATTATTAAACGCACAAACAAAGTGGAATTTCAAGTGGCACCGATTGGGTGGTAAGAACAAGTACCAGACAAGGGAGGAGTAGCAAGCAAGGGTAGTTACAAGGTTTAGAGTCAACAAGGAGGCGATCCAAAGATTAAAACACAGCGCAAGGGAACATAGCTTAATTGTCGAAGACAACTGAGCAAGGGTTCTCGGTCACGTTGGACAACAATATGAGATCAAGATTAATAATGTTGAGAGACGTTAGAAGTTGAGATGGACTTTAGCAGACTTCTAGAACAAAATGATACACCGATCAAAGATTAGGTTGATAAGATAGCCACCTGATTTCGCAAGCAAGGATTTCTAGATCAGACGACGAGAGATTAGCGTTGCTCGTATCATCTGTAGGAGAGACAATCGGGAGGTCCAACATGGAATTGGGTATGGTCTCCAAAACTTGGCAAGCAACAATTGTGGTCAAGATCGACGTTCGTTAGGACTTAACTTGGTTGGTCAATGGAACAAGTGCATTCTCCAAAAGGTAGCGGACGTCCAAGGCCTAAGCAAACATATAAGGGGACTACGCTAGGGCCTACGGTTCAAGCAAGGCATGGATACAAAAACATTTAAGGGCTAGCAACCACGTTTACAGCTCTGGCTCCTACGAGAGAATCTAATTAGAGACGACAACCATGCGATTACGTAACGTGAGCGTTGTTCTAGGATAAAGCATCTTCAACACTCATATGCTCACCGAGGACAAAAGAGAGGTCAACTATGACACTACCTAGATAACAAGCATCTACACAGCATCACAGTTTTAAGCAGACACTTGAGATTATTAGTCAGGTTAGCTTAAGCATCCAATACTAAGCATAAGGTTCACACCTAACAAGCATTTTTCAACAAGAACTAACTACAAGTTTAGACAAAACAAAAGCAGGCTAAAGTAATCAACTTAGTGCATACACATCAATCATAAGTTACTTATTTATTAGGACAAAGGTGGGAGGAGCATAGTTATATGCACAAAGCAACAATCATGATGATGCATGCTTCGTCTTATTCGTCCTCACAAGATTGCCAGCCAAAGGTGGCAATCACGTTCTATGTCGGTGGCATAACACGTATTCTCTCGATATAGAGCTAGTCGTCAACTACATTCAACTTACGCATTCGTGGTTAGCGTACCTGCAGAAAATTTCATTGCAGCCCAACAATTCCCAATATAGCACACCATGAAAGCAGTAAACTAAATACTCTCCATACATACATCCCCTGATGCATATACTTCGGTATCAAAGCTACCCAACAAATGTACCCACAATTAAGTACTTTCATAATTACATGGTTAAACATGTAATTATGTCAGTAACCATAGCTAACTCTCCCCTAGACCGATGGTTGAACGGTCATGCTCTCCCAACTCACACTTACCTTGGCGTAGGTGCGACGTTGCAAGAATGTAACTCTAGCGACATATATGGCTATTTCATATATGAAGGTTACCACTACCATTCGACCACAGGGTAACGGTGCGGTCAAGTTATCACTCATACATACCTTGGCTTGGGCGTAGATGCAAAAATTTAAAACCCCCAAGTTAGTACTTAATTAAGCCACCTAAGGGTCCTTAATGGGGCATAAAGGAAATGACCACTGGCATACTTACATTTAAAATTCAGATTTGAACAAACCTATATATGCAGTAGCTATAAGTTGTCAAAACTGAGTTTTGCAAACAAAAACCTTTGTTTTCAATACACATATGACATGTTTAGTGTTGAACCTTGCTCCGATACCAGCTGTCACGGAACCGCCCAAATTATAAGAACAAAAGTACAAAAACAATCGCCAGAGCAATTAAATTCCCGTACTTAAGCTCTTATAACTCCGGTAGTCCAATAAAATCCCGAGGGATTTCAAACCAACCAACATACAAGCCAAGATCGTAGTGGTCCAACATAACAGGTCATATGTTACATCCATTTCATAAGTAATTCAACATATATCGGAGTTCAGTAGAGTTATTACAACTCAAGTTCAAAAGTAGCGGAAGCAAAGTAGTTTGAAAACTAATATCACCTTAGTTCAAATACATGCCAGTACCAAGGTCAATTTTCCCATAAAAGCATGAGAGATAAGATAGCTCAGAAGGATCATGCCCATGATCACACTCCGCCACAACAGCCGGAGTCTTCCAATTCTTGCAGTAGCTATGATATATCACAACCTGCAACAAGTGGGAATAAACCCTGAGTACGAGAAGGTACTCAGCTAGACTTACCCGTCATAAACCAAAAATAATGACACCAAGGAGTATGCAAGGCTTTCTTTCAGTGGGCTAGCTTGACTCATTTGCGAAAAGCATAAGTTATTATGAATAAACTAATTTAAGTCCTTTTGCATCATATTTATTATAACCTATTCAATCTAGGTAAGCACCTATGCTAAAGCAATCACTTGATTAACCATTAACATCAAAGGTTACCATATCAGGTTTAGCATTTCCAACATTATCCACATAACCATCTGTGTTCCATCATCATTACTACGATGCAGTAACTCGAGTCAAGTGCTCACTATCCAGGAGCGATGGCGATTCGAATCGATTATTGACCAGCTGGTAATTTATTCCTCACACAAACCTCACTCACCCGCTAAAGTGAGGTATTGGTCACCGAGTCAACCATTCAGGTAAAGTCGCGAGCTTGCCAGGAACCACATGTACCCGGGGGCCGCCCGACTGCTCTTTGGCCTTATCATCGCGCCCCCGTTTCCTGCCACTACTGCTCCGGTACAGTGCGTTGCGGGCAATCCACTCGGCCCGAATAATCTCCCGGCTTCGCGGTCGAAAGGTACTTTATTCGGCCAGCTAAATGTGAGGCATGCGTTCAACATGACCCGAGGCCCAACAACGGACGGTCCTTAATCGACACAGGTGGAAACTACAAGCACCCCAGAACCCTGTCTGGTTGCCCCATACTTATTCCGCCCGGTCTCCAATTATCCATCAACACTTGGTTATTTCCAGGATATCATCCATTCCAAAGCTAAAGTATTCCAGTAACCACCTATAATTGCCGGTGACAGGAAATCACCGTTCGCTACCGGTCTAAGCAGGGCTAAGCAATATTTTCGATCCCGAACCAAAATAGGATTTCAGGCATATTTGCGGGACAAGGAAAAGGATATATATGCAGCAAGTGTTTTCAATCGACTTCTATAACTTAATGCAACAATACATATATAACATATATATACTCAATTGCTTTTATAAAATAGGAGGCTTAGAATGCTCCGGGGCTTGCCTGGGATCAAACACTGGGTTAGTGATTGACAGATGACACTCGCTCGGCGAGCATCTCCCAACCCGACACTTGTTTAGTCCTTCCATCTTCGGGATAGGTCCACCAAACACCGTCTTCAGGTTTGGCTTCAACATCTCATCCTTCACGTGATGCATCTAGCGAACCTAAATGAGATGCAAGATGCATGCGTATGAATATGATGAATGGTAACACAAGATGTATCACATAATCATTCATGTAAACACACGATTAAGACATAGACACCAAAAGCTAATTAACTAACATCACATAACCAATTAAAGAGGGCAAGCACATTAAGCATAACACAAATTTAACAAGATCACAAGTATCTTAACTTGACCATTATCAAGGGTATAAGTCACACTTAGCAACACATGGAGTAAACAACCATAATTAGCATCTGACAATTTCTGGACTGCAAACAACATCTACATGTTTGGATCATAACTGGAGTTATACAAATCCAATAGCCATGCAACAAGACATTCTGGAAAGCTTATGAAATAGTCTATAATTCATCTTTAATCATCTTAGCATGGTTCTCAAGTTAACCAAGTCAAACATGCATAATTACAGAATCTGCTCCAGAGATTCCAGAGAGCAACTATTTCTGGAACCTAACTTGAAACAGTCATTACTCACAAACTATAAGGCCAAATGCCACCAAAATTTAACACAAGCTAGATTAATGAGTTATCTACAACTTTGTTATAAGCATGTTTCTCAGAAAACATCATTTTCATGGTGCAATTACCAAAATCCCAGAAACTGTCCAGGAAAGCATCAATTGCAAGAATAAATATTAACTTACATTCCAAACATATATTTGGCCACAACCAATGTAACCATCATAAATTGCATGTTAAATGATCACCAAAAAGCATAGTGCTCATTATTAAATAATTTCTTTTAATGCATTTCTTAATTTATTTAAATAGCAAGGTGAAATAATAAAAATATATCAAAAGTCCATAATAAAATCTATAAAAATTACAGTAGCTCTTACATACATCCAATAGTCTACTGTACAAATTTCAACTCATTTGGACATGTATATCAACCTCTATGAAAAAGACAAGTTGCTATTACAAGAATTCATGTGAGAGCAAGATACACTAATAACTCACTCAAATGACAACCTAAATTCATGAAATTTTTACCACACATCAATCATCATATGAGTAGCATGCCACAAAAATTTCACTTCATTTGGAGCCCTAGATCTATAGTTATAAAAATGACAAATACATCTAGCAATGAAAACCTAGCTGCACAAATCCATTTTTACAGAGAAAACTTTAAACTAAAACATGCAATATTATAGATCTAGTGCATAGAGAATTTCACAAGGATTCCAAAAAGTCCTCATTTGCTATTTTACGATTTTTCTACAATTTACTATGATTTTCCAAAGTTCCTGCAAAAATAATTACGAATCAGTCCTCGCGGCACTATTCATCTGAGTCTATGACAGTGCAGTTAGCCCCCCAGATTTAGTCGAATTCTCGGATGAGGTCCCTGTCGCGAATCACAGTAAGGGAGGTGGCAGAGCTCGTCACCATCGGCCGGAGGAGGCACGTCGGCGGCGGTGGAGGTGGCGGCGGAGCACGAGCAGGCCCGCGCGCACTCGCCGGTGGCCTCGGCTCGGCCGGAGGTGGTCCGTGGCTTGCCGGCCACGCAAGCATGGAGGCACGGGGCTGCGGCCGCGCCGGCGACTGCAGACAGCGGCGCCGAAGCTCGGAGAAGTGGCGCGCCGGGTACAGCACAGGGTGGCGACTCCGATGGCGATGCCGGTTGAGCGCGGGGAGGGACGGAGAGGCGGGAACGGCGGAGCAGGCAGCGAGCTCGGCGCGCGGCGAGAACAGGAGCGGGGAGGGCGATGCAGGGGTGCTCGGGCGTCCACATTTTGATGGCAGGGGCGCGGGGCACGCGGCAGCGGCCAGCAGAGGGAGCGTGACGCGCGGCAGCCATGGAAGGGCGTGAACTCGTGCATGGAGGACGCGTCGGCAAAACAGCGAACACGTGGTGTGCGCCGCTGTGCCCGTGTTGGAGGCCGAGTTCGGGCTAGCTCTGGACCGAATCTAGAAATAGGCCAAAAAGCAAAGTTGTTCCTCTCCTAATGCTCTACATTTTTCATTAAGGGGGTTCAGCCATTTGCAAAACATATTAGAAGATAAATGTATGTCAAAACAGCAGTGTCAACACCTTGACGGTAGTCACGGAAACTCGCTTTCGGTGGTCAAAACTTCTTCAAACTGAATCCAACTTTTTGTATGTTCTTCACCAAGGTGTAAACTCCAACTTTTGTTTTTGTACCAAATCAAGTTGCTTAACAAAATTTGGAGAACGCGGAATGCCAACGTCGTTGCTTAGTGAAACTCCAGACTTAGAATAATTCTAAGTGTTGAAATCAGCAGCAGGTTCCAACTTCGAGCCTCTGTTTGACTTATTTTCAAGTTGATCTAGCTTTTGACCATTAAATAAAGTTTGTTCTACACAAGATGAACTATAACTTTTGTTTAAGGTCCAACATCAAAACTGGTATAGAAACTATATTTCTACTTTGACCAAAGTAGGATCACGATAAAGCTTAAATTATCCTTTTTGATCAATTGGAGCATTTTCTGGGCATTTGCTCAACACGAACCTTTCTTGACTTTTGTTGTAGAGTCCATCTAGAGTCATTTGGGCAAGGTTGCAAGATTTTAGTGATGATCTATATTTCCATCCACTTAATAATGCAATTCCAGCACTTAGTAAAGTCATTCCAACAAGCATATAACTTATCATTTCATGTGACTTTTTGATTCCAAACGTCATGAAACTTTTCCAGTGACCAATATAGATAGGTACTAAGGTGAGACACCTGAAGATATTGCAATAACACCACCCAAGCATATATATTGAAAATTGCATATATGTAAAGCAATGGTGCAGCATCCAAGTTTAGGTTGGGGCTCCTGTCCATAGGTTGACCTTGACATCCTCATCTCCACTTAATCTATCATGTTTAAGCTCAAACCCACTGCTTAACTGGTGGCAAACACCTCGGGTGTTACAGCCGAACTGTGTGGACACCCAAGCAAAGAAGTGAAGAAGCGTGGTAAACGTATCAGACTTCGCACGGAGGGGAAAAGTCCACGAATAATGCGAAAAATCATCAACCACCACAAGATAGTACTTATAACCGAAAATACTTAGAACAGAAGATGTCCATATGTCGCAATGTACAAGATCAAAAATGCGGGCCGCATGGGAAGTAGAACTATGAAAAGGAAGACGAACATGTCGGCCCAATTGGCACGCATGACACAGTTGCTCATCATGAGCTCGAGTACATGGAAGACCGGAGCTACGACTGAGCTGTATCAGGGCATCATGTCCAGGATGGCCGAGGCGCCGGTGCCAAGTAGTAGAGGAAGTAGAAGCGGCGAAGGCAACTGACAAAACGGACGGCGAAGAAGACGAAGGAGCCGTCGGGAAGCGAAGGATGTAAAGGGGCCCGGAGCTGTCACATCGGAGCAGAGGACGCCAGGAAGCCAAATCCTTTACAGTAAGACCAGAAGAGTCAAATTCCACAGAACAAGAATTGTCAGCTGTAAAACGACGAATAGAAAGAAGGTTGTGAACCATAGAAGGAGCAACAAGAACATCAGGAAGACGGAAGGAGCCATGAGCACCGGCGGTACCCACAGACGTGACTGGAAGACACGACCCGTTTGCAACCATAATGGACAAAGGAAGAGAGGAAGAGGGAGGATGGAGAGACGAAAGTATACCGGGGTCCGGAGTGGTGTGGTAGGTGGCTCCCGAATCAGCAATCCACTCGGGTCCAACCGGAGGTGTCAGGCCCATGGTGTTGAACGAGCGAGCTTGGGCCGCCTGGTCCCAGCCGGCGACCCCAGGTGGAATCCCGGAGGGTGGAGTCCATGCCGTAGCAGGGAAGGCGCCGGGAGGAGGAACGCCAGAGGGAGCTCCGGTGAGCATGGCCGCCGATGGACGTGAGTCGGTCCCGGGAGCATGGAAGGGCCACATGGAGATGCGCCCGGACCACGAATTCTGGAAAGAAGGCCATGGTGCCCCCCCATGTGGTCCACCCGATGCCAGAGCCTGGGGGTGACCGCCCCGGCCGGCCCCGCGGCCCCCTCCACGGCGACGACAACCGCCATGACCCCCCCCCCACCCCCGCTCGGCCCGGAGGGAGGAGGGCCAGGAGAGACGATGGTGGCGGAGCGAACGGCCGTGGGGAAGCAGACGGACATGGCAGAGTAGCAGCCAGAGCAGTCGAGGAAGACGAGCACCCTGGAGAAGTGGCGGACCCCAGCTGGATGCCCTGCGTGAGCTCCTCCATGACGAGATCGTCACGGACCTCCAGGAAGGTGGGGAAGGGCCTCTGACGGGTAATCCACGTCCGGAGGTGGGCGTACCGGTCACTGAGCCCGCGAAGGACGTTGAGGACCAAGATGCGATCCTCCACGGGCCAGCCGAGGTCGCCAAGGGAGTCGGCCATGCCCTTCATCCGACGGCAGAACTCGCCAACGTAGAGGTCACCCTGGACGAAGGTGCGGAAGCTCACATCGAGACGCAGAGCCCGAGCCTCGGCATTGCCCAGGAACTGTCCCTCAAGGGCAAGCCACGCTCGGCGCGCGTCGGGGAAGGTGCAGACAAGGTCGTGGAGGTCCAGAGAGATCGTCCCCAGGATCCAGGAGAGGACGATGTTGTCGAGACGAAGCCACAACGGTGTCTGGGTGGCTGCCGCGGCGTCGACAAGGACGTGGTCGTCGAGGGCGTAGCAGCGGAGAGTGAGCAGCACCAGATCCCGCCAGCGGGCGTAGGAGGGCGACTCCGGCTCGAGGACGACCGGCACGAGGCGAATGTTCTGGACCCCCTCGGCCTAGTAGTGAAGCTGAGTCACGAGCGGGTCGGCCGGATTGTGGTGGAGGACGGCGGTGTGGGAGAGGCGGCGGCCCGGCGAAGCGGAGGAGGCCCCAGCAACCGGCGAGGCGGGAGATGCGAGGAGTTGCTCCGCCTCGGCGATCTGGCAGGTTAGGACGTCCGCCGCGTCACGCTCACGCTCCCAGAGGAGGGCAGCCGCGCGCACTCGGGCCTGCCCCTCCGCGGCGGCAGCCCGCGCGGCGACGAGGGCGGCGGCGAGTACGGAGTCCGGACGAGTCCCACCAGAGAGGCCGGCCGCCGGGTGGAGACATCCAGGGCCGCCAGGCAGCTGGTGTAACACCCCAGGTGTTTATCACCAATTAGGCAGTGGGTTTGAGCTCAAACATGATAGATTAAGTGGAGATGACAATGTCAGGGTCAACCTACGAAGAAGAGCCTAATTTAAACTTGGATGTTACTCCTTTGCTTTACATATAGGCCATCTTCAAAGACATATGTTCGGATGGTGTTATTGCCATATCTTCATGTGTCTCACCTTGGTACCTATCTATATTGATCCCTGAAAAAGTTTCATGAAGTTTGGAATCAAAAAGTCACATGAAATGATAAGTTATATGCTTGTTTGGATTATGACTAAAACATGCCTTACATCCCATGGGCGCTAGTGTTGTGCAACATACAAATGCAATATGTGCAACACATCTTGGACACATGTGGAACACCCTAGTGGAACATGTGTAGCACGTATCTTGAAACAACCACATGAAATGACTATAGCATTTCACTCGAGTTCTATGTTTCAAGGCATGTGAGGCCTGCACTTTTGTGCAACCTATGCATGGTGGGTATGTTTGGCCTCTACAACACCTTAACTACACTTAGGACACTCCATGGAACAATGTTCATGTTGATCATTTTGCCTAAATGTGCTTCTAAGTGATGGTTGACCATGAATGGACCCTGGAACACTTTTATTTGACCGTTTCAAAAGGGTAACCTAGAAGCTTTGCATGACTGTGCACCCTTTAACAAAGTTGTAGGGAATTTTATAAGGAACAAACTTTATTTAAGAGTCAAGCCATGAAAATGTGTGAAACATGCTCAAAAAGGGCTCACAAGTCAGTTTTAGGGCTGATTTCAGCACTTAGCCGTTTTAAGCCCTAATTTCAGTGTCTTCGACATTGACATCCCGCGTTCTCGAGTTTTTGCTAAGCAACTTAAATGGGTCCAAATACGAAAGTTGGAGCTTATATGGTGGGGAAGAGCATACAAGAAGGTGGCACCAATTGCAATTCATTTTGACCCCCATTTTGGATCATCGCTCGTTGTTTTCAAATCATTGACATTGGCAACTTTGGAGCTATGTATCTCCTAAACCAGAACCCTAATGAGGAAAGTGTCTTAATAAAAATCGTAAAGCATCATGTGGTCTTCGAGCTTCATTTTGGGCCCCAGATCCAATTCGGCCCATATCCAGCCCAAAAACGGCCTCCAAGACGCCTGGAATTGTGCCCGCCACCTGTTCGACAGTGGTCCCGTTACAGAGATCGTGGCGGCCATGCAGCAGAGCGTCGTCGCCATGGACGCCGCGCGTCCTCCTCTCTGCCAGGTGTCCGCGCCTCCCTCAGCGTGGTGGAGCATCAGAGCTACCAGCCCGGGCCACTCCCTTCTCCTCACTCCCCTCGCCTCCCGCTTCCATTCTCTCCGTGCACGCGCAGAACGCGGCCGCGCCATGGTCACGGCCGCCATTGCCGCACGGTGGTTCTTCCCCCAACTGCTGCCGTGTTCTCCTTCCACCCCAATCAAGTGCACCACCATGTCCGCCGTCCCTCACTCCATCCTCGCATGCGCTGGTTGCCGCCAAATCCGTCGAGGTGGGCCACCGGCGTACAACGACGCCGACGAGCCACGAGCTCCCGTGGCCGGGTCACCTCGGACCGCTACCGGGTTAATCGAGCCTGCCATCAGCTTCACCATTGCAGGCCGCCCCTCCCGCGCCCTTTCCTCGGCCCCGTTGGCCACCGGCGAGCTCCGGCGACAGAGCCACCGCGGCGGTCTCGCTGGTCCTCGTGGACAGCGGGCCACGGTCCCTCCCTCGGTCGTCCACGACCACCGATAGCGTCGCTCGGGCACGGGGGTGAACACGCGGCCCAAAGCTCGCCGCTGCTGGCCTTCCCCTGGCCGGAGCAGGCACCGCCGGCGAATCGCCCCCCCCCCCACTCCATTCCTGTGTTCGTTGTCGAGAGGTAGAAGAAGCCGACTCCCTCTCTGTGTCTCTGTGAGTAACTGACGTGCGGGCCCGGCCTGACCGTGGGCCCCTCGCGTCGGTTTGTGGAGTGGCTGTTTTGAGTAGGTGTTCGGGTGTGCATAGCAGATTCGGTCAGGGTTAGAAAATGCTGATTTTGAATTTTAGATTTTTTGTAAACCTTCTAAAATGCATATCTCTTGCTAGATAAATCCAAAAATAGCAAAAGTGGACTTTTTGGAAACCTTGAGAAGAGATCTATGTAATAGAGTCATAATATGTTACATGTTGTAAATATTTTCTGATGTCTTTATTTAAGCCTTAAAAATGCTCGAAAAATGCTTACCAACTTGAGCAGAGCCATATCTAGAGTTTTAGAACTCCAAAAATGATGATTCTTGTTTTGTTAATTTTGTGATGACATGTACTTTCTAGGAAAAATATTAAACACCCTAGTTGTTCATTGTTTTCTTAGGGTTTTGAATTGACCTTGTTAAATAAGGAAAAATCTCATTTTATTACTTGTCATTTTATATCTTGAGTTATGATGCTCCAATTGATGTGAAATTTTTATGGTAGGATTGTCATGCTATGTATGTACTGTGGTATAAATTTCATGGTCATTGCTTACTGTATGCTCAAGTTATTGGTTTAACTTGTTTATAGCTTGATAAATAGCTTATAAATAATATATAAATGATAAAATATAAAATGTTGTTCCATTACCTTAGTATGATGTTTCTCTATCATATGGATTTATAATATGGCCTTGTGTTCACAGAAAATATTGAGTTTTAGGTTTAATTTGCTCTTACATGAATTATTGCAATAGCTAATTGTCTTTTTCATAGGGGTTGATATACTTGTCTAAATGGCTTGAAATTTGGACAGTAGACTTTTGATAGTATTTGTAGACCCCTGTAATTTTGGTAGAATTTATTGTATACTTTTGATAGGTTATCATGATTCCACCTAATTATCTAAATAAATTAAGAAAATGTATTAAAAGAATTTATTTAGTAATTGACACTATATTTTCTGGTGTTCTTTAGTCATGTATGAAATGTTGGTAAAGTTGGTTTTATTCAATTAAATGTTTGCAACATAAGTTAATAATTATTTCTTGCAAATGAGGTTTCTGAACAGATTTGAGAATATTGTTAATTACCCTATGCAAATGATGTTTTCATGTCTTGTGTGCTATAACAAAGTTGTTGTGAATTTCATAATCTAGCTGCTTCTAAATTTTGGTGGTATTTGGCCATATGGTTTAGAAACTACAGCTGTTCTAATTTGGGTTCAGATTTAGGTTGCTCTCTGTCCCTCCAGGACAGATTCTGTACCTTCTGTATTTCGACCTGGTAAATGTTAGAATCAGGTTAAGTTGATATTAAATGAATGGTAGAGAATTTCATAAGCTTTCCATAATGTCTTCTTGCAAGTCATTTGGATTTATGAAACTCCAGATATGACTGATTTATGAAGCTGCTATTTGTAAGTCCAGAAATTGACATATTCTAGTTAATAGTTTTTACTTTACCTTGACTTGCTTTGCTATGTTGATTTCTAAGAGTGATATACATCTTGTTAGTGTTAAGTGTGCTTGAGATCTTGTGTGACTTGTGTCATGATCGATATGCTGGTCATCTTCTAAGGATATGCTTAAGTGATAGTTAAGTTGATTAACTCTAGTGCCCATGTGAACTTGGTGTGCTGGCATGAATGTTGTGTTATTGCATTTTTGAGTATTCATACATATGCATTGTTGCACCTCATTTAGGTACGCTAGCTGAGGCACGTGAAGGACCTGATGTGGAGCCAAACCCGAAGACGGTGTTTGGTGGATCCACCCCGAAGATAGAAGGATTGGACAAATGCTAGAATGAGGGAAGGGAATGCTCGCCAAGCGGGTTTCACTCGACAAACTCTAACTTGAGTCGGATCCCAGGCAAGCCCCGGAGCATTATAAGCCTCCTACCTTCAAAAGTAATTCATTATATATATGTTATAAGTATTGTTGCATTAAGTGGTAGGAGTTGATTGAAAACCTTGCTGCATTATATCATTCCTTGTCCAGATATATGAATCCCTGAATCCTACATAGACTAGGATCGAGTAGATGCTTAGCCCTGCTTTAAGCGGTAGAAGTCAGGTGATTTCCTGTCACCTGCGAGATATAGGGATACTCATATATGGCACGGTTGGCTATATTGCTATCGTGGAATGGAACCATGTGTTAATAAAATGAAATGAGACCGGGCGGGATGACGATAGTGAAGCAACAAGGCATGGAGGTCTTGGGTGTGGATCTATCCCCGTCTGAGTCGTTTAAGGACCGATTCGCTGTACGTCCTTGAGTCATGTTGAACGCAGTCTAACACTTAGTTGGCCGGATAAGTCGTACCGACCGTGAAGCCGAGTAATGTGATTCAGGCCGGGAATCGAATGGTAGGTTGCTTCTTGGAGGAGAGAAAGGATGTGCTTGGGGACATTGGCGTGAGACCAAGGGGGGGTTAGAGTCCCTATCACCTGGCAGAGTGTCGCCCTTGGGGTTGCGACATCATTCGGACTCGCAATTCCTGAATCATACGAAAGGTGGCTTGTGCGACCCTGGCAGGGGCCTGCGCGGTGAGTGTTAGAAATACCCCTCCAGCTGGATAGGAATTCGATTCGAATCGCCGTCGCTCCCGGTTAGTGAGCACTTGACTTGAGCAGCGGCAACGTAGATTCCATTAAATTGAACGGATGGTTAATTGGATAACGATGGAAAGGTTGCCTCAATTTATACCTGCTATGGTTAATATTGTTTGCTCCTAATAAAGTGAGTGCTCTAGTACAGGTTCTAATATAGATGACAGGTTAATGATAATTAACTTGATGCTTAAGCATTAATGATTACTTATCCATAATAAGCTTTTATGCAAAATGTTGTCAAGCTAGCCCACTTTATATCAGCCTTGCATGATCCTTGGTGTCACTTTATTTCTGGTTTTTGACGGGTAAGTCTAGCTGAGTACATTGTTGTACTCAGGGTTTTATCCCCACTTGTTGCAGGTTGTGATGTATCATGGCGGCTGCAAGAGTTGGTTGGCTCCTGCCTTAGTGGCGGAGTGTGATCACGGGCATGATCCTTCTGAGTTATCTTCTCTCTAATGCTTTTGTTGGAAGTCGACCGTGGTACTGGCATGTATTTGAAATAAGATTAATGTTAGTTTCAAATTACTTTGCTTCCGCTACTTTTGAACTTAAGTTGTAATAACTATGTTGAACTCCGATGTATATTTTGATTACTTGTGAAATGGATGTAACATGTGACTTGTTATGTTGAATCACTACGATCTTGGTTTGTATGTTGGTTGGTTTGAAATCCCTCGCGATTTCATTGGACTACCGGAGTTATATGGGCTCAAGTGCGAGAATTTGATCACTTCGGTGATTGTTTTTGTACTTGTGCTCTTATAATTTGGACGGTTCCGTTACAACTGGTATCGGAGCAAGATTCAACATTAAACTTGTCGTATGTGTATTTAAAACAAATGTTTGTTTTATAAAATCAGTTCTATCAACTTATAGCTATATATAGGTTTGTGAAAACTGAATTCTAAATCTAAGTATGCCAGTGGTCAATTTCCTTATGCCCATATAAGGATTATTAGGTGGCTTATATAAGTACTAACTTGGGGGTATTTTTATTTATGCATCTACGCCCAGGCCAAGGTATGTATGTGTGATGACTCTCCCACACTATGCTACCCGGTGTGTCAGATTAGAGGTCGCCTTCATATATGAGATAGTCATATATGTCGCTAGTTTACTTTTATGCAACATCGCACCTACGCTCAGGTAAGTGTGAGTTGTGAGAGCATGACCGTACAAACTGCGGTCTAGGGGAGAGCTAGTTTTGGTTACTGGATTATTTACATGTTACACACATGTATATATGAAGGTACTTAAATGTGGGTCATTGATGATTCGGGTAGTTTTGGTGCTACATATATATATACGGGGGTATATGTATATGGGAGTACTTAGAAGTTTACTTTCTTGCTTTCATTGTGTGCTATATTTGGGGAAATGTTGGGCTGCAATGAAACTTTTCTGCAGGTACGCTAACCACGAATGCGTAAGTCGAATGTAGCTGACGACTAGCTATATATCGAGAGAGTGCGTGTTATGCCACCGACATAGAACGTGATCGCCACCTTAGGTTGGCAATCTTGTGAGGACGAATAGGACGAAGCATGCATATTCATGATTGTTGCCTTATACATGGCTATGTTCCTCTCACCTTTCTTCAAATGATAAGTAACTTGTGATCAACGTAGTACACTATCTTTCTTGTGTGAAGCTAAACAAGAATGCTTTACTCCATGTTGCTTGAAAAAATATGTGCTTAGTCTTGCTAGAAATAAGTGTGGTTATATGCTTGAAACGATAGATGTACTCTAGCTTAGCCTAGTGGTGGATATGTTGTTCACCTAAGCATTTGCAATTGCTCTAGACCTCACTTAAGTAATTGTGATTCTTATTAATGAATTAAATTCATGTTGGTCTAAGGTAACAAAATTTAGAGCTACTAGAATAACATGTTGGTGTGCTCTCTTGTTAAGTAGAACAAAAGCAAACTTTGTTTTGCTTGTTGGACATTGGCTGCTAGAACATTTTCTGTTGTAGTGATGCTTTCGTGGCCATCATGGTGTTTTCTGTAGTTATGAAGAATACCAAAGTTGTAGCTAACTTACTTATTTGGCTTGTCCTTAAATTTCATGACCCTAGGCCTTATGGTTTGGGAGTTATAAATTTTAGAAGTTTGTTGTCAGAATCTGCCTATGTCAGAACACATCTAAATGTTTGGTTTGTTTGACCTGTGTGCATATGGAATCATGTATTGGAGATACTAGAAGAAGTGTAGTACTTTTTCTAAGCTTTCCAAAATGTCTTATAGCACTAATTGTGGTGGTCTAAATCTCTAGTTATGAGATTGCAAAATGGAATGACAGAATCTGTCCAAATCGAGGCAGGGATGTCTTCTTTGTCTTGTTTGGCCTTGTTGGCTATAAAATTATATTAATATGATAATAATAAAGTTATAGACAACTTAATAAGCTTTACATAAAGTTAAGGCTCAGACTTGTTGTGTCCCTAGAACTCCAGTTTTGCATTTTTGAAGTTCTTGTCAGTTTTCTGTCCATATTGGTACAGATCTGAAACATTAGCATTTTTGGTCATGCTAATCTATGAATTTGCTTTTGGTATGTATAACTAAAGTGTAGTCATCTTCCTAAGCTTCCTAGAAAGTCTAGGATCACCTTTGTGAGATTTCTACAACCTCAGTTATGGTAGAAACAAGTAACTACTGTGCTGCTGTCCAGATTCTGGGCACATGCTAAGTTGGCTTCCTTAGCCAGCGTTTGTTTTGAGCTAAACTTGTAGTTAGTTCATGCTTGAGATAAATGCTTGTTTGGGTGAGCCTTGTGCTTTGTATTGGTTGCTTAAGCCCATTCATTTGAATTTTCTCAAACGACTGCTTGATTGTGAGGTGTATGTGTGTTTGTATCTAGGTAGTGCCCTAGTTGTCACCTCGTTTGTCCTCGGTGAGCATATGAGGGTCACATAGCTTTATCCTAGAACAACGTTCCCGTTACGTAAGTGTATGGTTGTTGTCTTCATTTAGGTTCTCTCTCTTAGGAGCCTGAGCCTGTAGACTTGGTGGTTAGCCCTTGAATGTTTGTATCCATGCCTTTGCTTAACCGAAAGTCCAAAGTTTAGTTCTCCTATATGTTTGCATAAGCCGCGGATGTTTTGCAACCCTTTTTGTGAAGACCTTTATCGACCGACCAACCAAGTTAACTTTAATCAACGCTAGCCTTTGACCATGGTTCATATGTTGCCAGTTGTGGAGACTGTACCCAAATCCATGTTGGACCTTCTGGTTACCTCTCCCAAAGGTTAGCTAGTGTGACGCAACGTCTCTCTGCTATGGCCTCTAAATCGTGTGCTTGCAAATTCATGCATCCACCTTATCAACTCATTCTATGACTACGTATCGGTTTTGCCTTGAAATTTGCTTAATCCGTCCCCAACCTTCTCAGTCTCGAGATGTTTATCTGTCTTGATCTCATGTTGTTGCCCAACATGAATGAATCTCTTATTAATCTTTTATCTAGAACTCACCTCGGTGGACACAAGTCGTGCATAGAATTTAAGCAAGAGTCCATTGCTCAGTTGTCTTTTGGAATTGAGCTATGTTCCCTTGTTGTGTGTGTTAATTTTTGGATCGCCTCCTCATTGATTCTAAACCTTGTGACTACCTTTACTTGCTATCCCTCATTGGTATGGTGCTTGTTCGGACAACACGATCTGTGCCAGTTGAACTTCCTCATCGGGTGTGTGTTCAGTAATGGTGTTATGAGTAGCAACTAATGGTGCCGCGACGAAACCGAGAGCCTCCTGTGGGTGCACACACAAGGTTGTGTTGCTCGGCACGCGCTGGTATCATGGTTTCTAATCATAATCCATTGCAGAACAACACTGATGTGATGTTCACATGACCTTCTTCCTTGGTTGTTTTCTCATATCTTATCAAAATACCCTTATATCGTATCGTAAGATCTATATCTTAGACCGAAAGTAGTGGAGTGTCCTTCTGAAGTTGCTAAGAGGATAACCTTTGAAGAACAGGTCATCGACATAAACATTAAACAGACTGTAATAGGTGGTAGACAAGTAACTCTACTTAGTTGTCCCAATATGGAATAACGTCATCTAGTAAGCAAGTATCTCGTCTCTATTGGATAGAAAGGACACACAACACTTAATGTTGGACAAGTTATCTGTGGGATGAGAATCGATTGTCGCATTGTGCATATGACCAGAGCTATCCAAGTCGCAACCTTGGGTGCATAATGACCATACAATCAAAATAAACCATCTCTAGAATAACTTCGTATTTGCTAACTTCGATGTCAACCATTCGTTTTGCGTCAACCATGGTTGTTGTGGTCAAGAGTGAAGATTTGGAACTTTTTAGTGTTGAGAGACAACTGATTAGTTACCAATAGGAAGGTTAATCTCCAGCTAGGTAGCGACTCTTTGGTAGCTACGAAGGTTATGTCTTATAGAGCAATAACCAACAAGAAGTTAATCAACTAGCCAACAACTTGAGAGATATTCTATCTTCTAGAGCCATTGTGATCAAGTCAATTCCGTCTTGGACAATCACACAGATAGTGCAAGGTGTTCTATCAGCTAAAGCGAAGAATTAGAGAAAGCATGACCTCGTTTCAAATTAGTATCCATGTGCCCTTAGGTGCCACAAATGGTTTGTTCATCACTCTATTGGACGATCTCTTAAGTGGTCTTAAGGATCCTGTTGGACACCCTTTCGCTTTGCTTTTATGTTCTCTCATCAATAATTATTAGGACGATCAAGGGTTCTACGAGTAAATTTGCAAATCAAAAGCAATTTGAAAAGTGTCAAACAACAGATTTCCCATCTTAGAGCTGCTGTTTGATCCTAAAAAGGAAGCCTCAAGGTGAAGGTTGGCCTGACAAAGTTGCTACATTGCAAGTCAACTCAACTTACAGTGCAACTAAGTCACAAAGGAAAATTTTACTCAACCGCTTGGTGGTAGACTACTCCCCGCGGTTAAGTGAATAATTACAACTTTTGTTGTCCTTAAGGCCTCGCTACGTCTTTCTTTGGGAATTATTTTCCAATGGTGACATACTTTGATACCTTATAAATGTTTTTACCCTAAGAGGTTGCATCTGATTCAACCCAGATAACTGTGGTCTTGGATAGAAGAATCTTCTTAGATAACTGTTGGCAGAAATAGGAAGCCAACAGAGTCAGCTATCACATTCACTGACCATCGATAGACTCAATAATACAGTGTTGTCGTCAGAGAAAGAGAACTGCACACCTGGAACCGCAAGTAGTTTTCCATTAGTTGGTGTCTAAATGAATGAACATTTACGACCAACATAGACCTTGTCTATTGGTTAGTCAGTATCCTATGGCCTCAGAGAATGTTTGTCGTCTATGATCTCACCCTTTTGGAAGGTTGTGCTCAAGCCATTCTTGGTAGAGAACTGCTTTTCAAACTTGGTGAACATAGGATCACTTCAATGAGTATCTTTTTGAGGATTTCGGTCTAGTGTAAAGTTCATACGGACTATGCTGTGCTCACTTAAGAATCAGATACTTGTGAGTGGTCAGCTCACGGACCAAATGATCTCCCTACACTGAGAATGCAGTACGTGCTATCTTGGATTCCTCCCAAAGTAACAATGCTTCATGGAAGTCAATGAAGGAAATTCTTCGGACAAATTTTACCAGGAAGAGTAAGTATCAGAAAGTGCCTTTGGTCAAATTGTTCACCGATGTTGAAGCTTTTAGCTGAATGCTATAGCATATATTGGGAACTAGATAACGTGTCTCTCTTCCTTAAAAGATCTTCCATTCCGAATCTCGGGACGCGATTCTTTTAAGGGGGGAGGGCTGTAACACCCCAGGTGTTTATCACCAATTAGGCAGTGGGTTTGAGCTCAAACATGATAGATTAAGTGGAGATGACAATGTCAGGGTCAACCTACGAAGAAGAGCCTAATTTAAACTTGGATGTTACTCCTTTGCTTTACATATAGGCCATCTTCAAAGACATATGTTCGGATGGTGTTATTGCCATATCTTCATGTGTCTCACCTTGGTACCTATCTATATTGATCCCTGAAAAAGTTTCATGAAGTTTGGAATCAAAAAGTCACATGAAATGATAAGTTATATGCTTGTTTGGATTATGACTAAAACCTGCCTTACATCCCATGGGCGCTAGTGTTGTGCAACATACAAATGCAATATGTGCAACACATCTTGGACACATGTGAAACACCCTAGTGGAACATGTGTAGCACGTATCTTGAAACAACCACATGAAATGACTATAGCATTTCACTCGAGTTCTATGTTTCAAGGCATGTGAGGCCTGCACTTTTGTGCAACCTATGCATGGTGGGTATGTTTGGCCTCTACAACACCTTAACTACACTTAGGACACTCCATGGAACAATGTTCATGTTGATCATTTTGCCTAAATGTGCTTCTAAGTGATGGTTGACCATGAATGGACCCTGGAACACTTTTATTTGACCGTTTCAAAAGGGTAACCTAGAAGCTTTGCATGACTGTGCACCCTTTAACAAAGTTGTAGGGAATTTTATAAGGAACAAACTTTATTTAAGAGTCAAGCCATGAAAATGTGTGAAACATGCTCAAAAAGGGCTCACAAGTCAGTTTTAGGGCTGATTTCAGCACTTAGCCGTTTTAAGCCCTAATTTCAGTGTCTTCGACATTGACATCCCGCGTTCTCGAGTTTTTGCTAAGCAACTTAAATGGGTCCAAATACGAAAGTTGGAGCTTATATGGTGGGGAAGAGCATACAAGAAGGTGGCACCAATTGCAATTCATTTTGACCCCCATTTTGGATCATCGCTCGTTGTTTTCAAATCATTGACATTGGCAACTTTGGAGCTATGTATCTCCTAAACCAGAACCCTAATGAGGAAAGTGTCTTAATAAAAATCGTAAAGCATCATGTGGTCTTCGAGCTTCATTTTGGGCCCCAGATCCAATTCGGCCCATATCCAGCCCAAAAACGGCCTCCAAGACGCCTGGAATTGTGCCCGCCACCTGTTCGACAGTGGTCCCGTTACAGAGATCGTGGCGGCCATGCAGCAGAGCGTCGTCGCCATGGACGCCGTGCGTCCTCCTCTCTGCCAGGTGTCCGCGCCTCCCTCAGCGTGGTGGAGCATCAGAGCTACCAGCCCGGGCCACTCCCTTCTCCTCACTCCCCTCGCCTCCCGCTTCCATTCTCTCCGTGCACGCGCAGAACGCGGCCGCGCCATGGTCACGGCCGCCATTGCCGCACGGTGGTTCTTCCCCCAACTGCTGCCGTGTTCTCCTTCCACCCCAATCAAGTGCACCACCATGTCCGCCGTCCCTCACTCCATCCTCGCATGCGCTGGTTGCCGCCAAATCCGTCGAGGTGGGCCACCGGCGTACAACGACGCCGACGAGCCACGAGCTCCCGTGGCCGGGTCACCTCGGACCGCTACCGGGTTAATCGAGCCTGCCATCAGCTTCACCATTGCAGGCCGCCCTTCCCGCGCCCTTTCCTCGGCCCCGTTGGCCACCGGCGAGCTCCGGCGACGGAGCCACCGCGGCGGTCTCGCTGGTCCTCGTGGACAGCGGGCCACGGTCCCTCCCTCGGTCGTCCACGACCACCGATAGCGTCGCTCGGGCACGGGGGTGAACACGCGGCCCAAAGCTCGCCGCTGCTGGCCTTCCCCTGGCCGGAGCAGGCACCGCCGGCGAATCGCCCCCCCCCACTCCATTCCTGTGTTCGTTGTCGAGAGGTAGAAGAAGCCGACTCCCTCTCTGTGTCTCTGTGAGTAACTGACGTGCGGGCCCGGCCTGACCGTGGGCCCCTCGCGTCGGTTTGTGGAGTGGCTGTTTTGAGTAGGTGTTCGGGTGTGCATAGCAGATTCGGTCAGGGTTAGAAAATGCTGATTTTGAATTTTAGATTTTTTGTAAACCTTCTAAAATGCATATCTCTTGCTAGATAAATCCAAAAATAGCAAAAGTGGACTTTTTGGAAACCTTGAGAAGAGATCTATGTAATAGAGTCATAATATGTTACATGTTGTAAATATTTTCTGATGTCTTTATTTAAGCCTTAAAAATGCTCGAAAAATGCTTACCAACTTGAGCAGAGCCATATCTAGAGTTTTAGAACTCCAAAAATGATGATTCTTGTTTTGTTAATTTTGTGATGACATGTACTTTCTAGGAAAAATATTAAACACCCTAGTTGTTCATTGTTTTCTTAGGGTTTTGAATTGACCTTGTTAAATAAGGAAAAATCTCATTTTATTACTTGTCATTTTATATCTTGAGTTATGATGCTCCAATTGATGTGAAATTTTTATGGTAGGATTGTCATGCTATGGATGTACTGTGGTATAAATTTCATGGTCATTGCTTACTGTATGCTCAAGTTATTGGTTTAACTTGTTTATAGCTTGATAAATAGCTTATAAATAATATATAAATGATAAAATATAAAATGTTGTTCCATTACCTTAGTATGATGTTTCTCTATCATATGGATTTATAATATGGCCTTGTGTTCACAGAAAATATTGAGTTTTAGGTTTAATTTGCTCTTACATGAATTATTGCAATAGCTAATTGTCTTTTTCATAGGGGTTGATATACTTGTCTAAATGGCTTGAAATTTGGACAGTAGACTTTTGATAGTATTTGTAGACTCCTGTAATTTTGGTAGAATTTATTGTATACTTTTGATAGGTTATCATGATTCCACCTAATTATCTAAATAAATTAAGAAAATGTATTAAAAGAATTTATTTAGTAATTGACACTATATTTTCTGGTGTTCTTTAGTCATGTATGAAATGTTGGTAAAGTTGGTTTTATTCAATTAAATGTTTGCAACATAAGTTAATAATTATTTCTTGCAAATGAGGTTTCTGAACAGATTTGAGAATATTGTTAATTACCCTATGCAAATGATGTTTTCATGTCTTGTGTGCTATAACAAAGTTGTTGTGAATTTCATAATCTAGCTGCTTCTAAATTTTGGTGGTATTTGGCCATATGGTTTAGAAACTACAGCTGTTCTAATTTGAGTTCAGATTTAGGTTGCTCTCTGTCCCTCCAGGACAGATTCTGTACCTTCTGTATTTCGACCTGGTAAATGTTAGAATCAGGTTAAGTTGATATTAAATGAATGGTAGAGAATTTCATAAGCTTTCCATAATGTCTTCTTGCAAGTCATTTGGATTTATGAAACTCCAGATATGACTGATTTATGAAGCTGCTATTTGTAAGTCCAGAAATTGACATATTCTAGTTAATAGTTTTTACTTTACCTTGACTTGCTTTGCTATGTTGATTTCTAAGAGTGATATACATCTTGTTAGTGTTAAGTGTGCTTGAGATCTTGTGTGACTTGTGTCATGATCGATATGCTGGTCATCTTCTAAGGATATGCTTAAGTGATAGTTAAGTTGATTAACTCTAGTGCCCATGTGAACTTGGTGTGCTGGCATGAATGTTGTGTTATTGCATTTCTGAGTATTCATACATATGCATTGTTGCACCTCATTTAGGTACGCTAGCTGAGGCACGTGAAGGACCTGATGTGGAGCCAAACCCGAAGACGGTGTTTGGTGGATCCACCCCGAAGGTAGAAGGATTGGACAAATGCTAGAATGAGGGAAGGGAATGCTCGCCAAGCGGGTTTCACTCGACAAACTCTAACTTGAGTCGGATCCCAGGCAAGCCCCGGAGCATTATAAGCCTCCTACCTTCAAAAGTAATTCATTATATATATGTTATAAGTATTGTTGCATTAAGTGGTAGGAGTTGATTGAAAACCTTGCTGCATTATATCATTCCTTGTCCAGATATATGAATCCCTGAATCCTACATAGACTAGGATCGAGTAGATGCTTAGCCCTGCTTTAAGCGGTAGAAGTCAGGTGATTTCCTGTCACCTGCGAGATATAGGGATACTCATATATGGCACGGTTGGCTATATTGCTATCGTGGAATGGAACCATGTGTTAATAAAATGAAATGAGACCGGGCGGGATGACGATAGTGAAGCAACAAGGCATGGAGGTCTTAGGTGTGGATCTATCCCCGTCTGAGTCGTTTAAGGACCGATTCGCTGTACGTCCTTGAGTCATGTTGAACGCAGTCTAACACTTAGTTGGCCGGATAAGTCGTTCCGACCGCGAAGCCGAGTAATGTGATTCATGCCGGGAATCGAATGGTAGGTTGCTTCTTGGAGGAGAGAAAGGATGTGCTTGGGGACATTGGCGTGAGACCAAGGGGGGTTAGAGTCCCTATCACCTGGCAGAGTGTCGCCCTTGGGGTTGCGACATCATTCGGACTCGCGATTCCTGAATCATACGAAAGGTGGCTTGTGCGACCCTGGCAGGGGCCTGCGCGGTGAGTGTTAGAAATACCCCTCCAGCTGGATAGGAATTCGATTCGAATCGCCGTCGCTCCCGGTTAGTGAGCACTTGACTTGAGCAGCGGCAACGTAGATTCCATTAAATTGAACGGATGGTTAATTGGATAACGATGGAAAGGTTGCCTCAATTTATACCTGCTATGGTTAATATTGTTTGCTCCTAATAAAGTGAGTGCTCTAGTACAGGTTCTAATATAGATGACAGGTTAATGATAATTAACTTGATGCTTAAGCATTAATGATTACTTATCCATAATAAGCTTTTATGCAAAATGTTGTCAAGCTAGCCCACTTTGTATCAGCCTTGCATGATCCTTGGTGTCACTTTATTTCTGGTTTTTGACGGGTAAGTCTAGCTGAGTACATTGTTGTACTCAGGGTTTTATCTCCACTTGTTGCAGGTTGTGATGTATCATGGCGGCTGCAAGAGTTGGTTGGCTCCTGCCTTAGTGGCGGAGTGTGATCACGGACATGATCCTTCTGAGTTATCTTCTCTCTAATGCTTTTGTTGGAAGTCGACCGTGGTACTGGCATGTATTTGAAATAAGATTAATGTTAGTTTCAAATTACTTTGCTTCTGCTACTTTTGAACTTAAGTTGTAATAACTATGTTGAACTCCGATGTATATTTTGATTACTTGTGAAATGGATGTAACATGTGACTTGTTATGTTGAATCACTACGATCTTGGTTTGTATGTTGGTTGGTTTGAAATCCCTCGCGATTTCATTGGACTACCGGAGTTATATGGGCTCAAGTGCGAGAATTTGATCACTTCGGTGATTGTTTTTGTACTTGTGCTCTTATAATTTGGACGGTTCCGTTACAGCTGGGCCACACCACCAGGGGGCAGCAGCGGGCCCAGGCCACCAGCCGTGGCTGCTTCCAGGCCAGGCAGCGGTCGGACCGCAGAGGATGGTGGCTGGACTCCATGCGGCAGCGGCTGAACTTCCCCTGGCTGGCCAGGAAGCCTGGCGGTAGCGGCTGGACCGTCCTGGGAAGGTGTGGGCGGGGCTGGCGGACGGCAGCATCGGAGGCGTCCTCCTCCACGGCGCTGGGCTGGGCTGCGCTGGGCTGAGCAGGGGAAGCGGCCAGGGCGCCAGCCACGGAGGCACCAGGTGCGGCACCGAGAGGCTCGACGCCAGGGGCACCAGGAGCGGCACCGAGGGGCGCCGCCCCGTGCGCGGCATCGAGGAGGGCCGGCCCGCGCGCGGCTCCGAGGCCCGCGGCGAGGGGCGCGGTAGCGGGCGCGGCACCGAGAGATGCGGCACCAGGAGCGGCAGCAGCCACCTGCGCCCAGGAAGGTGTCGATTGGGAAGGGAAATAGGAGGAGGGAGGAGAGGGTGGGACGCCGGCCATGGCGCCTGGCGGCCTGAAGGAGCCACCGGCGGCGGCTGGGAGGAAGAGAGGGAAGAGAGAAACCCTAGGCTGCTGATACCATGGGGAATAATTTTCCATTAATTGGGGCTAACCCTAGAAGGGTAGCTATATAGGTACCATACATGAGCCACATGGGCCTTAGCCTCATGGACCTAAATACATACTCCAACACTATTAAATGACTATGTTATGAGATCCCTTCATTATCCATGATGTTCAAACTATAGAACTAAAAATATAAATGGCATTAATTGCCAGCCTCATCTAAAGAAAATAAACTAACAACATAATAGCATGGTTTAAGTGAAAAGCTAAAGCAACGATGGAGATCTCCTAGATTCAGGATTAGTAAAATTTGTAGTTTGTCGGTTAGTCTTATAAGAGATTCTGACTAAAGATCAGGGGGTGTTGCTGCGATACACCTAAGTAACTATGAACCGTTCATTTATTTTGATCAGACGGTTATGACAACATATTACCTCCTAAGAGGTAATAGATGAAATAAATATTAAATTAATTTTTTAATTGGTAAAATTGAATAAATAATGGAAGTTTTGGATATAATTATTTTCTAGATTTGATTGATGCATGCATGATCCGGTGGATATGGCAATTTTTTAACATATTTTATTTGTTCTCCTGTACGTGCATGACAGCTATATGTTATTACTGTGTAACATATTTTATTTTTTGCCAACGTCTTTTAGTTGACGTGCACCATATTTTAACGTGTTAGCTATTGGCCTTTTTCATACATGCAATGTGTACTTTTAATTCAGTATAACATGACTGTACAACTTTAAATAACTGAAAAATAACATACTTATTAATAAATATTTTAGTGATTACTAATATATTAAATATAAAACATAAATATTCCAATTTATATAATTATTTATCAAAACTAAATTGAAATATACTCCCTCCGCATAAGAAAGAATGCAATTCTAGCACAGTATCATGGTTTTGTATCTTAAGTTCGATCAATTATAGATAAAAAAAGTATCAATATTTATCAATATTTATGATATCAAATAAATATCATTAGATTAATTACGAAATGTATTTTTATAATAAATTATTTTGGAGCCGTAAATGTGAATAATATTTGCTAGAAATTTAGTCAAACGTGAACTACTTTTGCTGGCACGCAACACGTAGTTGCATTCTTTTTTAGACGGAGATAGTATATAGTAGGGTATATATATATATATATATATATATATATATACACGGCAGCGCTCTACACCACAAGTCAAAATTGAACTGAAAAAATACTGAGTACCACTGAACCACGTTCAGTATTAATCAGTACTGAATTTTGTTCAGTATAACAGCTTGGTGTAGAATACTATTCTACACCTAGGGTGTAGAATATATATATATATATATATATATATATATATATATATATATATATATATATATATATATATATATATATATATATATATATATATATATATATATATATATATATATATATATATATATATATATATCAAACTATTACCCTACAGCTGGCTACAAAATAATTTATTCTGTAGCCACTTTGAGTTACGATAATTGTTATGCTAATTTACGAGATTATAGTAACTCCTTACTATGTGATTTATTATAATATTATGGTAAATATCCCCATGTATTATAGTAATTCAACTATCGTAAATATATACTGACATTGTCGTAAATTAGTATATAAAATTATCGTAAATAGAGGTGGCTACAAAATAACTTATTTTGTAGCTAGCTATAGAGTATACTCGCCCTGGCTCCAAATAGCATTGAGCGCACCGGCGGAGCGCCGTCTGCCTCCGGCGACCATTTAATGGTACCCCTCGTTTATTTATTATTACCATATACTATGCTCAAAGGAGAATAAAAGTGCACGTCTTTTATTTCTGCCTCCGGCAACCATTGAAGTCTTTTTTAATTACGTCGTGAGGCCGTGAAGACCGCCTTGAGGGCATGTACAACCCATAGACGAGGAGTCGTCTCTAAGAGCCTCGAATTAGATATACAGACAGCTAAAAAAATAGGTTGTACAACCTAGAGACAAGAGGTCGTCTGCAAGCTGTTTAATGCTATACATGTAGTCAAGATCAATCATGAATACTATTTTGTGTACCACTGTGTTGCTATTTGGTAGATAATGGATCATAGCTACGCTCAATTCACACTAACAACATTTAAAATTCCTCATATTGATCTTCTACTTCTCTAGGTAGTCATAACAGAAAGAAACAAGATCATCTGAGATGTTAGCCAATTAACAACAACCAACTATCAGGCATCATATAACATCAAAACAGAAAAGGCGTCACCCACATCTAAATTAAGCTCAGAGATGGAATATTATTGCTTACGCCATTATTCAATACAAGGGCGATAGCTTAAAAACGTTGAAAGAAAAAAAAAATTCTACATTCATTGTCATACATCCGGCATTTTTCTTGTCTACCAATGAAATTAAATTTGGTGCTGAAAGAAGAAACACAAGGATGCTGCAAGATGAGCTAGAGTGAGCATTGCATCGAACAGCTATCAGGCATCCCTTTTTTCCTTAACCAACTCATGAATATTAAACTAGTTTTCCATTGCAACAAAATAGTTGAGGCATTAGCAGGCAAACAACATCATGGAGTAATTACCAGGATGTGGATCCAGAATGCACGAGCAAATCAAAAATATATGTTTAATTAGTTGTGTAAGATGTTTCAAAAATGGGCAATCCATCTGACGTTTTGGCTTTGTTGAAGCAATCTGCATCTTCTGTACCTGTTAATTTTTATCTCATGGCTTACTGTTGCTGCTAATTTCATAAGGATTGTCTGAATCTGTTAAGATGTTGACAACAAACAGGAGCTTGCCATCAGTCTCTATTTGAAACGATTTCTAGCTAGAGCATCTAGAGAGGATAATCCCAGACATTATTTTTAACATAAAGGACTCAAACAAGGCGAGCAATCATCAGACCCTGCAACATCTCTGTATTATGCACAAGTCTTATTATAAATCCATAAGCAAACTAAGGATAACCGCATGATTGATCTGAGATTATTCCATCTACATATTGTGAGAAAACTTAACACTACAGATTATTCCATCTAATTAACGAATCCATAAGCAAATTAAGATTAACCGCATGCTTGCTCAGGGCAATATAGATACTATAATACCAGATTGGAAAAGGACGACGTTGCTCCCGCCGGAGACGGACGATGTGGCTTCGACGGGCTCGCAAGTCGCGACTTGCTCCAGTCCGCTCCAGCGGAGTCGCCATGGAGCTATCTACCTTGCCCTACGGCACGGCGAGTCGGCGACCAAGGGTGCGGCCCCCGGCATCCAGTCATCCACCCGAACACCGAGCCGCCGTAGCAGCCGCCGCCGCCGAGGCACCCTTCCTCTCCCTAGATGCGGTGCCGCGGGCAGCGAAGGCTGGCGATGCCCCGGATGGAGGAGGATTCAAGATGAACGGCAAGGCTTCCCCGGAAGGAATTTGGCGCGAACAACTTCTCGCGCGCGCACAGGATCTGTGCGCCGTCGAGTCGGAGAGGCGAGTCGTACAACGGTGCTGGGACCGTTGTCTGCGCCTCGGAGCACGGGCCTTCCCCGTCGTCTCACGAGACGACGCAGCCTCCATCTCCAGCCACCAGCGGGGTGTTTTCTGCAAATACAGCGACGAAGAGACGGGCCGAAGGGACCCGTTGTGGGCAGCTCATGCCGATCTATAGCAGTCTATGGGCCTGTTTAGTTGCCCATGCAACCCAAAAAAGTTTGCACAATACTCGTCACATCGAATCCTGCGGCACATGCATAGAGTACTAAATGTAGACGAAAGAAAAAACTAATTACACGGTTTAGTTGTAAATCACGAGACAAATCTTTTGAGCCAAATTAGTCTATGATTGGACACAAATTGCCAATTAAAACGAAAAGTGCTACAGTAGCCGAACCCAAACTTTTTCACCAACTAAACAACCCCTATATATAGCAGCCCATCCGGTCGCCGCTCCCTCCCTAAGACTAGCCGCAGTGGCATACTATAAACGATACTCTAAAGCTTTAGAGTATGAATATAGAGTAAAAACTGCTGCACTGGGTACTCTAAAACGATACTCTATCCTTTCTCTTACTCTATATTTAGAGTAGCACAGTGCTTACTCTATAGTGTGCAGTGACGGGCCCCACTAGCTAAACAAAGGAAAAAAATGTTATAACTCACAAACCAAAAATCTAAATTAAATTTCGATTGCATCATTAAATTCATCTCAATAAATTCTTCAAAACTAGATCACACATGGATATATTTAGATAAAGTGACAAGTGGGTCCCACAGTGGATAGAGTGGATAGAGGATGATATAGAGGATGGACGGGTGCAGGAGAATTAAGTATAGAGGAGAGAATCTTGCTGACTAGGACGTATAGAGAATGAATATAGAGGTCCATGAGTGTGGATAGCCTAATCCCTCCCCATCCGCAATAATTTCTCCACACCGGGCGGCGCGCTCTCGGTCTACGTGCACCCTCGATCTACGTGCACACGATGTGCCCCGACAGTGGCGGCGCACCCTCGACCCGTCCGCACGGCGCGCCCTGGTGGTGGCAGTTGCGGCGCACCCTCGATTCGTGCTCGCGACACGCCCGGTGATGGTGCGGCCCGTCCAGCGGGGATGGCGGCCACCAGCGGTGTGGCGACCCGCCCCACACGGACGTCGCCCTGCTCGCATCCAGGGAGCTCGTCTTCCTTGCCGCCGCCGTCGTGGGTGTCATCCTCGGCACACACCCACGGCAAGCAGTGACCCCGTGCTAAGAGGCGTGGCAGTCTGCCCGCTGGTGGACGGATCTTACGGAGCGGCGGCCGGCGGCCTACTTGGGGCCAGAGCTCGTGGTGCGAACGACCTCCCCACTGGCGGCGACCTCCCCACCTCGCCCCCATCAGGTTACGGCGGCCCCGACCCCACCATGGTGCTGCCCACTCGACGATGGCCATCGCCGACACCACCGGCGGCCTCCGATCCCTGACCCCACCACCAGGGGCGGCAGCGGCGACCACACCTTCAACGCAGACTGGTGGCGGCTTCTGCAAGCTTGCGTGGCGGCGCTGCGTTGGGCGAAGCGAATGCGGCTTCATGGCTGGCGGAGCGAACGGCGTTGTCGGTACCAATACTATAGGGGTACCCACATTTAACGATAATAAAAGCTAAAACGGCTAAGCCACGACAAAACACAGCCCACTTAAAAAACGCACGTCAGGTCCGCCTCGTACGAGGCCGGCTCGACGGAATGCCTCGACCGCACCCCGTCTACGACTCGTACGAGGCCCCCTCGACGGGAGGCCTCGACCGCGCTCCGACCCGCACGAGGCTCGTTCGCCCCCCGGGAGCGCTCCGACTCGCGTGAGCCCGGGTCGAGGCGCTCGACCCCCTCTGTCTCCACCTACCACGGGACAAAAAGTCATGGCATTTAATACAAACTACCAACCACCACCTACCGGCATGGCCGCGGCCTGGGTCGACGTGGGAACAATACTAGTGTCAGTCTTCACTGTTTTACCGCCCATCCCGTGATGGGAGGTGAAAAACGTCACTATGCCCACCATACCTAACACTATGCATCACTAGTAACCCTCGAGGGAGGATACGACAAGACCCGTACACCGCAATTCCAGGGATTCGGATTTATCCGTTCGGCCTCGACCCGGCCTCGACCCGGCCTCGGTCCTCAACACAGCGCAACAGGGAAGAAAGGACGGTATGGCACGGCGCTCTGGGTCATTTCAGCACCTCATCTTCTACGACATCACGTGCCCAGGGATGGCCTCCCATTTCTAGGGCACGTCGCTACAGTCACCTCAAACAGGGACCGACAAAACATCATTTCAAGGCTCCCGTCGTCTTGGCCTCCCCCCGTTCTATAAAAAGGGGAGGCCGGGGGTTCACAAGGGGCAGAGATCAATAGACGAACAACAGGCCATTTACAAGACAAAGATCAACATCTCAAGCAATCATCTTGTACTCTTTCTTTTTCTCCTTCGAGACTTGGGCTCGACGCTCTCTCTCTCAAGCTTGTAACCCCTACACAAGCACCTCGGTGCAAGGAAATACAATCCTCTCCCCCCCGCTGGACGTAGGGCCTTCTTTTGCCCGAACCAGGATAAACCCCCGTGTGTTCTCCTTGCATCACCACCCAGGAAAGGGACACGCAGCATTTTACTCGTTGGTTTAGGACCCCCTCGGGTCCGAACACCGACAGTTGGCGCGCCAGGTAGGGGTTCGCTGCGTGCCAACGTCACTTTCCCGCCTTTTTCCTGGATGGCTGACCCCGAACGCCCTATCCCGTTGGCTACGGTGATCTGGTTCGGAAGTTTGGAGTTCATGTCGCTCGGCTATGGCTACGATATGGTCCTACTCCCGCCAAGACACCCTACCGACGAGGATTACGAGCTCTCCCAGCCTGGGGGAGCAATCTGCCGGTACCGTCGCTCCAGGCAGGCGCGAGCCGCCCGACGGCGGCGAGCCCGGCGCAACCATCGTGTCCATCTCGCGGAGGGTAATGGGTTTCCCCGTTTCGGCACTTCCCAGCCAGACGCCGGCCCAGATTTTCTCGTAGAAGGTCTGGGTAGGATGAGCCTGGCCGAGGACAGCATGCCAACCGAGAACCCCGCCGCCCCTCCGCCCGGTGCGACGCCACTGCCCCGTGCATCCCTTCCGGCGTGGGCAGCAACATCGCCTTCGCCGTTTCCGTTTGGGCTAGTTTCGGCTGCCCAGGTGTACGCTTCTTCCGTGAGCACTTGCTTGAGTGCTTACGAGGAACTCCCTGGGCACCATCTACGCTCCACCCTGGACCTCGTCGCGTCCACGCCGGCTTCTGATTATCTGGACTCTACTGAGGCGCCAGAAACAGAACCCCGTGTGACCGCTTCCCCACGCTGCAACCCCGGTGGCGACTCGCAACGACCATGCATTCCCCCGTCATACTATTATTTCGGCGCCCCTGACTCCGACTCGGCTGATGACACCTACGACCCGACCCACGAGTGCTTCAACGTCGATGTTGAAAGCGCGTCGGATTCGCAGGAAGAAGAGCCGGTCGGAGGAAGGCACACGCCCCCTCACGTCGGGCTCCCTGCCGAGCAAGGCGAGGCTCAACTCCTTGCGGATCAAGAGGTGCAGCTCGACCAAATCCGCGAGTTGCAGGAGAGGCTCGACGAGGAACGAGAAAACCTGCGTCTACTCCAACAAACTCTCGAGCATGAGCGTGCGGAACGCGCACTTGGCGGGAGAGCTCGCGGAAGAGCTCGCGACGTCAACCGTCGCATCGATGAGGACCGGGTAACCGACCCCCCGGTCTTCGCTCGAGCCAGCCAGAACGTCGTCGCCGCCGCCATGCTCCTGCGCAATATGCCCGAGCCGTCAAACCCCGATGCTCGCCGGGCTCGAGATGAGATCCGAGAACTCCTCGAGACCGTTGCCCTGCAGCAGGCCGAGAGCTCTGCCTCGAGGCGACGCGAGCCTGCCTCGGAGCGGCTCGCAGAGCCCTCCCGACAGGAGAGAGAGGCCTCGGTTCATCCCGAACCTCCCCGACGGATTCGAACGGCTCCCGCCCCCGAGCACATGACTCACGACCAAGGGCCTCGAGACACCCGTGGCAACATCGTCGAGCGCCGCACGCGCAAGCACGGTGACGGTGTGGCTCGAGGCTACCACGTGCACAGGGGCGGGCGCTACGACAGCTCGGAAGATCGCAGCCCTTCACCCGAGCCTCCGGGCCCTCGGGTCTTCAGCAAGGCAATCCGCGAAACGATACTGCCAGCGCGGTTCCGCCCGCCCACGACTCTCGCCAAGTACAACGGCGAGACCAAACCCGAACTTTGGCTCGCCGATTTCCGCTTAGCATGTCAGCTGGGCGGGGCCACCGACGACCGAGTCATCATCCGACAGCTCCCATTATTCCTCTCCGACACCGCTCGGGCCTGGCTCGAGGATCTTCCACCCCAGCAGATCCATGACTGGGGTGATCTCGTAAGGGTGTTCGAGGGAAACTTCAAGGGAACTTACATGCGCCCCGGCAACTCGTGGGACCTTCGGAGTTGCAAGCAGAGGCCAGGTGAATCCCTCCGGGACTACATCCGGCGTTTCTCCAGGCAACGCACCGAGCTCCCCAATGTCACCGACTCTGACGTGATCATGGCTTTCCTCTCGGGCACCACTTGCAAGGAGCTGGTCCGAGAGTTAGGCCGTCACACCCCCCTCACTGCCAACGGGCTGATGGACATCGTCACCAACTTTGCCGCCGGCGAGGAGGCAGTTGGTGCCATCTTTGGCGGCGAGCAGGACACGGGGAAGCAGAAAACCGACGACCCCACGAGCTCCACCTGTGGCTCCAAGAGGAACAACCGCAAGAAGAAGAAAGGCCAGCAGGGCAAGCTCGAAGCCCCGGCCGACGAGCTTGTCGCCGCTACCGAATGCAAGAAGCCTCGAGGCCCCCCCCCCCCGGCGGGGGCATCTTCGACAAAATGATTAAAGAGCCATGCCCTTACCACAAGGGACCCATTAACCATAACCTCGAAGATTGTCATATGCTCCGCAGGTACTTCGAGGGCGCAGGCAGCAAGAACACCGACAAGAAGGAAGACCCAAAGGGTGATGACAAGGATGAGGGGTTCCCCGAGATCCACGACTGTTTCATGATCTACGGAGGACCCTCGACCCGCCTCTCAGCGCGCCAGCGCAAGCGAGAGCGGCGAGAAGTTTTCTCCGTACAAACGGCGGTCCCTCGTTTCCTTGATTGGTCTACGGTGGCCATCACTTTCGACCGTGATGATCATCCGGACTACATCCCCAATCCGGGAGTCTACCCTCTTGTTGTTGATCCCATCATCGCCAACACACGCCTTACCAAGGTACTCATGGACGGCGGGAGCAGCCTCAACATCATCTACTCCCAGACCCTCGACCTCCTGGGGATCGAGAGAGCACGCCTACAGCCTAGCGTCGGGGGCTTCCACGGAGTTGTACCAGGGAAGCGGGCGGAACCCCTCGGACGGGTCGATCTGCCCGTTTGTTTTGGCACACCGGCCAACTTCAGGAAGGAGACCCTCACCTTCGAAGTGGTCGGATTCCGCGGGACATACCACGCCATCCTTGGGCGGCCGTGCTACACCAAGTTCATGGCCGTGCCGAACTACACCTACCTCAAGCTCAAGATGCCCGGCCCAAATGGCGTCATCACTGTGGGGCCCTCGTATGAACATGCCTACGAGTGCGACGTCGAGTGCGTCGAACACGGCGAGGCGGTTTTGGAGTCGGCAACTTTGGCCGCGGACCTCGACGGTCTCGCCAACGAGATTCCCGACCCAAAACGCCACGCCGGCAGCTTCGAGCCCGCGGAGGATGTCAAACTCGTGCCCCTCGACCCTGCTGATCCCAACGGGAAGGCGATGAACGTCAGCGCCACCCTCGACCCGAAATAGGAAGCCGTGCTCGTCGACTTTCTCCGCGCGAATGTTGACATTTTTGCGTGGAGTCCCTCGGATATGCCGGGCATACCCAGGGAAGTCGCCGAGCACGCCTTGGAGATCCGGGCCGGGTCCAAACCGGTGAAGCAACGCCTGCGCCGCTTCGACGAGGAGAAGCGCAGGGTCATCGGCGAAGAGATCCACAAGCTACTGGAGGCCGGGTTCATCAAGGAGGTTCACCATCCTGAGTGGCTAGCTAATCCTGTATTAGTTAAGAAAAAGAGTGGGAAATGGAGGATGTGTGTAGATTATACTAGTTTAAATAAAGCATGTCCAAAGGTTCCCTTTCCTTTGCCGCGCATTGATCAAATCGTTGATTCAACTGCGGGATGTGAAACCCTTTCGTTCTTAGACGCTTACTCCGGTTACCATCAGATAAAAATGAAGGAGTCCGACCAGCTCGCGACTTTATTCATCACCCCGTTCGGCATGTATTGCTACGTTACGATGCCCTTCGGTCTCCGGAACGCAGGGGCAACGTACCAGCGATGCATGCAGCATGTTTTCGGGAAACATATCGGACCAACCGTCGAGGCATACGTCGATGACATCGTAGTCAAGACCAAACAAGCCGATAATCTAGTAAACGACCTCGACGTTGCCTTCAAATGCCTTCGAGCAAAGAATATCAAGCTCAATCCAGAAAAATGTGTTTTTGGCGTCCCTCGAGGTATGCTCTTAGGGTTCATCGTGTCTAAGCGGGGCATCGAGGCCAATCCAGAAAAAATCTCTGCGATAACCAAGATGGGCCCCATCCGAGATCTGAAAGGCGTGCAGAGGGTCACGGGCTGCTTGGCGGCACTCAGCCGTTTCATTTCGCGCCTCGGCGAAAAAGCGCTCCCTCTGTACCGCCTCTTGAAGAAATCAGAGCATTTTTCCTGGACCCTCGAGGCCGAGGAAGCCCTCACAAAACTCAAAGTCACGCTCTCTAACTCGCCAATTCTCGTCCCTCCAACCCCAGGAGAGCCGCTCCTACTTTATGTTGCTGCGACGTCACAAGTAGTCAGCGCAGTCCTGGTCGTCGAACGGGCCGAGGAGGCTCATACCTTGCTCGTCCAGAGGCCGGTCTATTTCATTAGCGAGGTCCTCTCGGAAACCAAGGGCCGGTACCCCCAGATCCAGAAATTGCTATATGCCGTCATCTTGACACGGCGCAAGCTCTGAACTACTTCGAGGGCCACCCGGTTACTGTGGTTTCTTCTTTTCCCCAGAGAGAGAGCCCAGAACCGGGAAGCCTCGGGTAGGATCGCCAAGTGGGCGGTCGAGCTCATGGGCGAGACCTTATCTTATGCGCCGCGCAAGGCTATAAAGTCACAGGTATTGGCAGACTTTCTGGCTGAATGGACCGACACCCAACTCCCCCCCGCACAGCTCCAGGCCGAGCTCTGGACCATGTACTTCGACGGGTCGTTGATGAAAGCAGGAGCAGGCGCGGGCTTGCTCTTCATCTCACCCCTCGGGGTTCACATGCGTTACGTCGTCCGGCTCCATTTTCCCGCGTCAAACAACGTCGCTGAGTACGAGGCACTCGTCACTGGGCTGAGAATTGCCATCGAGCTCGGGGTCCGACACCTTGACGTTCGAGGCGACTCCCAGCTAGTGATCGATCAGGTCATGAAGAACTCAAGCTGCCGCGACCCCAAGATGGAAGCCTACTGCCAAGAAGTACGGCGCCTCGAGGACAAGTTCCATGGCCTCGAGCTCAACCACATCGCACGCAGGTATAATGAGGCCGCCGATGAACTCGCAAAAATCGCGTCCAGCCGAACTACGGTTCCACCAGACGTTTTCGCAAAAGATCTCCAGCGGCCATCCGTCGACCTTGGGCCAGACGGAGGGGTCGACGGGACGTCACTCGACCCCCCACCTAAGACCGAAGCCCCCTCGACCGGGGCTGAGGCCATGCAGGTGGAAGGCTCGACCCTACCATCTGGCCTCGAGCCTGACTGGCGCGCTCCGTACCTCGACTACCTTATCCAAGGGGACCTCCCCTCGAGTAAGACCGAGGCTCGACGGATCGCTCGCCGGGCCAAAACCTTTGTGATCATTGGCGACAGTAGGGAGCTGTACCGCCGCAGCCCTACAGGCATCCTCCAACGTTGCATCACGAACGAGGAAGGCAGGGGCCTGCTCAGTGACCTGCACTCGAGGGCTTGCGGTCACCACGCTGCGCCACGAACCCTCGTCGGAAACGCCTTTCGACAGGGATTCTATTGGCCGACCGCGGTCTCCGACGCTGTCAAGCTAGTACGTTCCTGTAAAGGTTGTCAGCACTATGCGAGACAAACTCACCTCCCGGCACATGCATTGCAAACCATTCCCATCACGTGGCCATTTGCCGTTTGGGGCCTCGACCTCGTCGGACCTCTAAGGAGGACAACTGGCGGCTTCACCCACTTGCTCGTCGCTATCGACAAATTCTCCAAGTGGATCGAGGCTCGTCCCATCACCAGTATTAGGTCCGAACAAGCCGTGCTTTTCTTCACCAACATCATTCATCGCTTCGGGGTCCCCAACTGTATCATCACGGACAACGGCACCCAGTTCACTGGTAAAAAGTTTCTGGACTTCTGCGACCACCATCACATTCGCGTGCTCTGGTCGGCCGTGGCTCATCCAAAAACAAACGGCCAGGTAGAACGTGCCAATGGCATGCTCCTACAGGGCCTGAAACCCAGAATCTTTGACAAGCTAAACAAACATGGCAAAAGATGGGCTGCCGAGCTACCCTCAGTCCTATGGAGCCTAAGAACGACGCCGAGTCGAGCCACGGGGTTCACTCCGTTCTTCTTAGTCTACGGGTCCGAGGCCATGCTCCCGACTGATATAGAGTACGGATCCCCAAGGCTAAAGGCCTACAACGAAAGAAATAACGACGCCACAAGACAAGACGCCCTCGATCAGCTCGAGGAAGCCCGAGATGTGGCTCTGTTACATTCTGCCAGGTACCAGCAGGGTCTCCGGCAATACCACGACAGACACGTCCGCCGGCGTGACCTCAACGTCGGCGACCTGGTGCTACGACGGAACCAGAACACTAAGGGACGCCACAAGCTCACACCGTCATGGGAAGGACCATACATCATCGCAGAAGTACTGAAGCCGGGCACCTACAAGCTATCCAACGAGAAGGGCGAAATCTTCACCAACGCTTGGAACATTGAACAGCTACGTCGCTTTTTTCCTTAGAAAGCCTCGTGGCTCTGTAATTTCTTTTTCGTCAATAAAGAGTACAGCGGTGTTAAAATTTTCGTCTCACGATGAGGAAGGATCGACTCTGTACTACCAGAATCGACCCTCCCTCGGGGGCTACACAGGGGGGAACCCCTCAGTCACCGAAAAAATTCACTCTTTTTTTTAATTTTAAGAACCGCTCCTTAGATCAACGGTGCTGTAAGAACACCCTAAGGTTCAAAAGGACCCTCGGGCCAGGAGTATCACCTACGCCTCCGGGGCTATGGTGCCTCCACTCACCCCTTACGCCTTCCAGAGGTGCAACTTCTCGCTAGAAAGGTCTAAATAACGATTCCTAACTTTGGAAGAGAACACACCCCCTGCCGCTTAGACCAGGTTCTCACACGATCTGCGAAGCCGCAAGAGCATCCTAAAGCTTAAGGGCAGTCGAGCCGCGAGATCACTTACGCCTCCGAGGCTACGGTACCTCCACTCGCTCCCCTACGGCAAAGGACGCAGCTGCGTGTCAAGTAAATCATACGAGAGCACGATCCAAGCCATTAAGGGAAGAAAAGCTCGAATAAAACCAAATTAACCACGAACTGGTTCATGTCTCGAGTTCTTAAGGCCCCCACGGCCATTACGACTAAAAATCAAAATAACTAACTTATTACATGGGCCTCCGTGCCCAGATTTGGCTCACAGACCTTCGTCGTCAGCAGGCGGGACCACCTCGGGTTCAAAGAGTGAGGCCAGACGGCTCCCAAGCCCCTCCGCGGCTTCGATCAGATCCAAGCAGGCGTCTTCGTTCTCCTCGTCCGTCCGCTCCGGGTCTGTGATGAAGCCGTCGGCAACGAGCTCCATGTCGAACACAAAACCCGAGCGGACGACGGCCAGCGCCCTCTTCACGCCGTGGTGGAGGCTGTCCCATATCTTCTCCCGGGCGAGGTGACCTAGCGCCGCCACCCGACGGATGAAGGAGTTCCCCGGAGCGTCTTCTCCGGTGTCGACGTCGGGCTCGACCCCCAGACCGTCGCACACCGAGGTGATCGCGCCCTCGAGCAGCTGGGTCCTCCGGGTCTCGGCTTCGAGGAGGCTCTGCAGGGAGTTGGCGGTCGAATGGGCCTCCCGGTTCTCGCGCTCCAGCTCTGAAACACGACAAGGCAGATTAGCACCTAACGCGATGCCTCAACTATATGGCCGTAACAAGCTACTTACCCCCGACGTGGGTCTTTATAAACCCACAACCTCGTCGCGGAGCCCCCCGCACGTCTGCTCGAGCCCCAGGAGGGCACTGTCCTTCTCACGGACGGTCGCCTTCAGTGCCTCGATCTCCTAGCGGGCGGTTTGGAGCGCCGCGTCCTTCTCTTGGACGGCCCCGTTCAGCACCGAGACCTCACCCTTCAGCGCACCAAGCTGGGCCGTCACCTGCCCGATCTGGACGTTGAGGAGGTCCCGCTGATGGCCAACCTGGGAGACATCCTCCTCGAGCTCCTTGACCCGCGCCGACAGGGGCTCGAGGTCCCGGCGGGCCTGGGCAGCCTCTTCCCGGGCCTTGTCCGCCTCGGTGCGCATCGAGGCTTCAGCCGCCCATGCCTGGATCGCTTCCTCCTTCACCGTCGAGAAGGCGGTGCGCAGTTCCGCCATCTCAGCGGACCGATCGGCGAGCCTCTTCTGGGTCTCCTCGACCAGGGCCCGTTGCCGGGACAGCGACGCCCACACGCCGCTCTCACCTCGGATGAAGAGCGACTTACGGCGGGAGGTCTCCTTCAGTTCCTAACTCAAGGAAAACCGAAAAAGATAATGAAACCAAAGAAAAAAGACACTAAGAGCCACGAAATAAGCTGACAGATTAATCGTACCTCGGTGGCATCCCGCATGCCCCGCGAAACGGCGTCGGACGCCACGCGGAGCAGCCGATCGAGATGTTGGCGGACGCCCTCGAGGTACTGCCAGCGATGCACCTCATCTCTGTCATTCAGAGTGAGGATGGGCTCGGCGTCGAGGTTCGCGGCGTCCCTAAACTGAAGGGGCGGCCCTCCCCACCTCGGGATCTCCTCCTCGGCCCACGCTATCGCCAGCGCGGCGAAGTCAGGCCACGACGATGACGACGCGGCCGGGGCACCTCCTGGCCCGGTCGAAGGGCCGGCCTCGTTGCCCTCGCCCGCAGCTCCCGCGACCCCGGCGGAGGTTGAGGCGTCGGCCCGGCTCGTGGTCTCGCCCCCCTCGGCCCCCATTATTTGTTTTCCCCTGTCTAGGGGGGCGTCGTCGAGGGCAATAACCACGGGCACCCGCCCCTCGGCGATGACCGGCCCCTCGGCAACCAGCACCTCCGGAGCTGGCGCCTCCACCGTCGACGCCTCTGGGGCCGGTACCTCGCCCGTCGGCGGATCGGGAGCCGGCGCTCCGACCACCGGTGCCCCCGCAACCGGCACCTCAACCTCTGGCGCCACTTCCTCCGGGGCTCCGGTAGAGGGCTCGGCGACCTCGCCCTCCGCCGCGCCCACCGACCGCGCCGGCGGGTCCTGCTGTGGCTGCGGCCCCCTCGCTGATGCCACCTCCTGTTCCGCTGCCGGTGCGGCCCCCTCCACGGTCGCATCGGCGGCCGCCCCCTCCACGGCCGCTTCCACGATGGCCTCAGCCGAGGGCAACGCCTTGGGCTCCGCCTCGACCAGGCCGGGCGCCACCACCCTCGCCGGCTCTGACCCCGCCGCGGCAGGGTCGGGGCCGGCGACCGTCGAAGCACCTGCGGCCTCCTGCTGCCGACGGCGCTCCTTCGCGGCCTCGACCTCGCGGACCCAGGCCGCGTCCTGTTCCGCCGACCGGTTAAGGACGGCGGCGCTGGCTCGAAGGGACTTCACGGGGGTGGGCCCCATGGTCTCCGCCTTCCGCTTCAGCCTGTAAAATAAAGAATGAGGTCGGTCGACGAATTCGAAAAAGAGGACAAGTCCCCTTGGCTCGAAAGCTCACCCGGAGATCGGCACCAGGGGCCTCGACCCCGCACGGTCCGAGCCGCTCGAGGCGGCAGGCGGTGGCCTCGCGGCAGCCCCACCCGCGGACCGGGCGCTCCGTGGGGCTCTCGCCGGCGCACCACTGCGCGTCTTCTGCGCCTCCGAGGCAAGCTGGCCTCGGGTCTTCACGCCCGACGGTGGCGCCGCCGCCGACGATGTCGGCGCCACCGCCCCCGTCCGAGCTTGCGGGGCCTGGGCTGGGGCAGGCACCCCCGTCGACCCCGCTTGCTGGGTCCGGGGCAAGGCAGCCCCTCCTGCCGAGGGGCCCGCCTCCTTCTTCTCTTCTTCCTTCTTCTTCTTCTTCTTCTTCTCCTCTTCCTCGTCGTCCTCCTCAACCTCCTCGACCACGATGACCAAGGAGGATGACCCCGCGATGGGCTCCAGCAGGGGGCGGATGTCGGGGAGGCTCCCCAGCCCGGTCGCGGCCTCGTACCGCGACAAGGCATCGTCATCCTCGCCGCTGCTGTCGTCGTCCTCCCCCGACATGGTCTCGGAGGGCGACGGCTCCAAAGGGAGCCCGTCGAGGGCCTGTTGGCGCCGGAGTTTCTTCCGCGCCTCCCCCTCCTTGGCCTTGCGGGCCGCCCGCTTCTTGGTCGACTCCTTGACCGCCTTCTGCTTCAAGGCATGCTGCCGTCGAGCGTCCCGGGCAGGCTGGTCCTCCGGAACCGGCGGTCGCGTCTCCCGCAACGCCGACAAGTCCTGCACATAGGCGTCGACCGGGTTAAGGGGGTCCGAGAAACGAACAAAACCTTAACTTACCACGGGCTCGAACCCCTCAGTAGGCCTCATGGGGAGCCGGTCGACTTCCTCCGCCTTGAAGGTCCCCACCATCCGGCGGGCTCGACGGAGCCCCTCCTCGAGGGTGAGGGCTTCATGAGACATCCGGCTCCCCTCCAGAGACGCCTCCGGAGTCATCTGGTCGAGCCGCAGGCGACGCCGGCACAGCGGCATCACCCGGCGGCGATGGAACGCCGTCGCTACCGCCGCCGCCGTCAAGCCTCGAGCGCACAGCTGCTGCAGCGCCGCCAACAACGGGTCCAGACGCGGCTTCTCGACGTCCGGGACTCCATACACCCAGCGGTCCTCCCGGGCGGTCAGCACGCGGCCGGTGTACCTCGGCAGCTGGTTGTCGTCGTTGCGAAGATAGAACCAGCCCTCGTGCCACCCGCTGTTCGAGGAGATGAGGCGAGCCGGGATGTACTGGTCCGCCCGGCTCGACCTCAACTGCAGGACGCAGCTCCCTACCCTCGCTGCGTAAAGAACTCCCTTCTCCCCCGCCCGCCGCGCGAAGAGCTCGCCCTTGAAGAGGTGAAGCCACAGGTTCCACTGTGGCTCCACCCCGAGATACCCCTCGCAGACCGCCGCGAAGATGGCGGCCTGCGCGACGGCGTTGGGGGCAAGGTGGTGGAGCTCCACCCGGTAGTAGTGGAGAAGCGCCCGCATGAAGACCGACGAAGGGACGCCGAAACCCCGCTCGTGGAAGCATACGAAGCTCACCACGTAGCCCTCCGGGGGCGCCGGCTCCCGGTGGGCCGGCGGCGGCGCAATCCACTCCGGCCGCGACCGGTTCGTCCTCGGCCGCAGCAACCCATCTTCAACCAGCTCCTCCAGCTTCCTCTCCATCACCGAGGAAGAGGCCCAGTCTTCGGCGGGGAGGATTTGGCTCTTTCCGGCCATCGGCGCTGTCGGGAAGGGAATGAGCGGAGGGGAAGGCGGCGACAGCGGCAGCAGTGTGGGCGGAAGAAGCAAGAAGGCTAGGGTTTCCTGAGGCTAGGGGATGGCAGGAGCGCAAGGAACCGGAGGGGAGCACGGACCCCTGGGTCTCACCTTTATAGGCCAGGAGGAAGTCCAACGGCCACGCGAAAAGGTAGGAACAGTTTCCCGCAATAAATGCGCTCACCTAACTGTCCCCCACGCCTTACAGGAGCAAAGCACGTAGCCGTCCCCCACGCAGTAACCGAACGCCACGTCGCCCACTACCGCGCCGATCTCGCCCTAAAAAGGCGCGTCAGGCTAACGGGCGGGGCGAGATCTACGGACGGATATTCCTAGATTCCCATAACGGGCTCCGGACCCATTTTAAGTCTCGAGGGAACGGAAGCTGGCCCTCGACCTGGGTTCGACAGCTGCCCTCGAGCAACAGAGCGAGGGACGACCAGGGATGCGCCCATACATGGCCAGGGCTCGAGCCACGCTCTCGGGGCACCCCAAGACGTATTCGAGGCCAGAGGATGAGGTCGAAGCAGGAATCCCCTCGGGGGAGGCATCGAGCCCTCGGATCCCGTCGCAGGGAACCGACATCCGCACGACCACTCCTTGGCATCTTTGAAGAGTGCCCCCGGGCCCCAAGCCGACTCCTAACGACTGGAGCACGGACTCTCACTCGAATCTCCCCGCTAGTAGCTCACCGGAGATCGCCGGACTCGCCCGAACGGGGTAGTACGACGTTCCCCACCCCTCCTCCTCTCCGAAGGATGAGCGTGAGGGCCGGACAACGAAAGATGGCAGGGACTCCGATCGACCTCGTGCGCGCGAGGCTCGGGGGCTCGGCCGCATCAACTACTCCCTGATAAACCACGACTAAGACCTCGGAGGAGACTTTCTCAATGCTCCACCGAGGCCTCGGGGGCTACACCCGGCGGGTGCGCTCGCGCACCCCCACCGGAGAAGTCCTGAGAACGCTCAGACGCCCCTACTGGAAAAGCAAAACGGCGCTATGACTCCAGTTCATCGGCAAAAAACCTCTAGGAGAGTGAACATACACTCACCTAAAGGCTCGGGGGCTACTGTCGGTACCAATACTATAGGGGTACCCACATTTAACGATAATAAAAGCTAAAACGGCTAAGCCACGACAAAACACAGCCCACTTAAAAAACGCACGTCAGGTCCGCCTCGTACGAGGCCGGCTCGACGGAATGCCTCGACCGCACCCCGTCTCCGACTCGTACGAGGCCCCCTTGACGGGAGGCCTCGACCGCGCTCCGACCCGCACGAGGCTCGATCGCCCCCCGGGAGCGCTCCGACTCGCGTGAGCCCGGGTCGAGGCGCTCGACCCCCTCTGTCTCCACCTACCACGGGACAAAAAGTCATGGCATTTAATACAAACTACCAACCACCACCTACCGGCATGGCCGCGGCCTGGGTCGACGTGGGAACAATACTAGTGTCAGTCTTCACTGTTTTACCGCCCATCCCGTGATGGGAGGTGAAAAATGTCACTATGCCCACCATACCTAACACTATGCATCACTAGTAACCCTCGAGGGAGGATACGACAAGACCCGTACACCGCAATTCCAGGGATTCGGATTTATCTGTTTGGCCTCGACCCGGCCTCGACCCGGCCTCGGTCCTCAACACAGCGCAACAGGGAAGAAAGGACGGTATGGCACGGCGCTCCGGGTCATTTCAGCACCTCATCTTCTACGACATCACGTGCCCAGGGATGGCCTCCCATTTCTAGGGCACGTCGCTACAGTCACCTCAAACAGGGACCGACAAAACATCATTTCAAGGCTCCCGTCGTCTTGGCCTCCCCCGTTCTATAAAAAGGGGAGGCCGGGGGTTCACAAGGGGCAGAGATCAATAGACGAACAACAGGCCATTTACAAGACAAAGATCAACATCTCAAGCAATCTTCTTGTACTCTTTCTTTTTCTCCTTCGAGACTTGGGCTCGACGCTCTCTCTCTCAAGCTTGTAACCCCTACACAAGCACCTCGGTGCAAGGAAATACAATCCTCTCCCCCCCGCTGGACGTAGGGCCTTCTTTTGCCCGAACCAGGATAAACCCCCGTGTGTTCTCCTTGCATCACCACCCAGGAAAGGGACACGCAGCATTTTACTCGTTGGTTTAGGACCCCCTCGGGTCCGAACACCGACAGGCGTGGTGTGTGGGCGCGGTGGATCCCAGCTCTATCCGGTCGGTGCCTCCTCTCGTAGAATATCCAGCCGCAGCTCTCTTTGTTCAGTTGACTTCTTGCCAGGTTCGTGTGGATGTTCGAATCGGATGGTGTATGTGTGTGCGCGCTTTTGCTTTTGCAATGCAAAATCGATTTGAATAGATGGACCAAATACATGCTGGCGTTTGTGAATTTAATCTAGGCCGTGTTTAGATGCGGAATTTGGATGGCCGAATTAGTACAGTGCGCATTAAATACGCACGGTACCAATTCGTTTATATTTGATAAAAATTGTCCAAACTTTAACTAATTAGGCTCAAAATGTTCGTCTCGCAAAGTACAACAAAACTGTGCAATTAGTTTTTAATTTCATCTACATTTAGTACTACATGCATGTGTCGGCATTTTGATGTGATGAGAATCTTCTTTTTGCATAGTGAAATTTGGAGTTGAAATTTAAAATCTAAACAAGACCCTAGCATGTGTTTCGTTTTGGTAGTATATATTTGGTACCAAATGATTAATCGTTCTTTATGTAATAGACTATTTGTTTCTACTTTCTAGTTATGGCTGAGATATGAATGATTCTGACTTATGTTGCAGGCCTGACTTATGTTCAGGTGGCGAAAGGATAAAGGGGCTGTTTAGATGATAAAAAAGTTTAGGTTCGGCTACTGTAGCACTTTTCGTTGTTATTTGGCAAAATTTATCCAATCATAGACTAACTAGACTCAAAAGATTCATCTCGACATTTACAGACAAACTGTGTAATTAGTTTTTTCTTTCGTCTACATTTAGTACTCCATGCATGTGTCACAAGATTTGATGTGACAGGTACTGTAGCACTTTTTAGGTTTGCTTTTTGGGTAGAGGTGCCAACTAAACAGGCTCAAAGTACTCGAGAAGATGCTAGATTGTCCAAGACCGTGTTTTGATGATCTCTAGTTGGGGAAACTCCCCTCGGGAACAGATGAACAGCTAGCAATAGATTGGATTAATCCTATGGAATTTTTGTACAAAATTTTGATGAATCAAATCTAGTTGCAATGGATTCAGAGATGTTTGTTCATGGTCTATCTGAATCTGACTAATTACTACATTGCTCGAAGATTTTAAATCACTAATTACGTTTATGAAAATCAATTAATTACTACTACTTGAGCATATCCCTACGATACTAAAATATTTACTACTCGACCAAAATTTACCGCGCACATAATAGAAGGAATTATTAGTTAATAAAATGATACTATTAGTAGAAAAACAGTTTAACCGGCGGCCAAAGATGCAGTGATAAGCACACAGAAGTTTACCGCTCATACTCCAGGAAGGAATTTTTTACACAACAAAATGATGCTATTAGTAATAAAAAATAGTCTGACCAGCGACCGGACACTCCGTGATTACCTCCGACAAATTTACCGCTCACAATCCGAGAAGGAATTATCTACTTAATAAAATGATACTATTAGTAATACAAAATATTCTGGCCAACAGCTGAAAACACCTGTGATTAGAACATGCAAATTTATTGCTCACAGGTCCAGTAGGAATTATTTACTTAGCTAAATAATACTATTAGTAATAAAAAATAGTTTGACCGGTGATCGGACACTCCATGATTAGCTCAGAAAAATTTACCGCTCACAGTCCGAGAAGGAATTATTTACTTAACAAAATAATACTAATTTACCGCTCACAGGGCCGGTAGGAATTATTTACTTACCTAAATAATATTATTAGTAATAAAAAATAGTCTGATCGGCGACTGGACACTCCGTGATTAGCTCAAACAAATTCACTGCTCACCATCTGAGAAGGAATTATTTACTTAACGAAATGATACTACTAGTAATAAAAAATAGCCAGCGGCCGAAGACGCTAGTGATTAGCACACGCAAATTTACCGCTACTCAACAAATTGATGCTATTCGTAATTAAAAAAATAGTGTGACCGGCAACAGGACACGCGGGTGATAAGGACACAGGACACGCGGGTGATAAGGACACGTAAATTAATCGCTCACTTGTGTGGAAGTAATTATTTACTCAACGAAATAATACTATTAGTAATAAAAAATAGTACGACAAAATACTCCATGATTAGCTCATACAAATTTACCGCTTACACACCGAGAAGGAATTATTTACTTAATAAAATGATACTATTAGTAATAAAAAGTCTCGGTAAGTACTCAAATGGTACTATTAGTAATAAAAAATTATGCTGCGGACAGAATGTGAGCGGTAAATTCGCTCTTGGCATGTGAGCGGTAATTTTGCCTGTGCTAAAGACTGGCGTGTCCGGTCGCCGATCAGGCTATTTTTTTATTACTATTTGTATCATTTTATTAAGCAAATAATTCCCTCCTTTGCGATGAGCGGTAAATTTGCTTGTGCTAAAGATATCAGTCTATTTTTTTATTACTATTTGCATCATTTTGTTAAGCAAATAATTCCCTCCTTGGCTGTGAGCGGTAAATTTGCCTGTACTAAAGATCAACGTGTCCGGTCGCCGGTCAAACTATTTTTTATTACTATTTGTATTATTTTGTTAAGTAAATAATTCCCTCCTAGGATGCGAGCAGTAAATTTCTCTGTCGACGCGTCCGGGTCACCGCTCAAACTAATTTTTATTACTAATAGTATCAAATTGTTAAGCAAATAATTCCCTACTGGGATGTGAGCGGTAAATTTATCTGTGCTAAAGACCGACGTGACCGGTCAACGGTCAAACTAATTTTTATTACTATTTGTATCATTTTGTTATGCAAATAATTCCCTCCTCGTTATGAGCGGTAAATTTGCCTATGCTAAAGATCGATGTGTCCTGTCACCGGTCAAACTATTTTTTTATTACTATTTGTATCATTTTGTTAAGCAAATAATTTTCTCCTAGGATGGGAGCGGTAAATTTCTGTGCTAAAGATCGGGGCGTCTGGATCACCGGTCAAACTAATTTTTATTACTAATAGTATCATATTGTTAAGCAAATAATTCCCTCTGGGTGAGTGGTAAACTTCTATTTGCTAAAGATAGTGTCCGGTTCACCACGATAAGCAGCAAGTTTACTCTGCATGGACTCGTCTTGAATTATTTATGCAAACAAATGATTATAGTAGTCATTTTTACTACTACTAGTAATAAAAAATATTAGTATTAGTCATTTTTATTACTATTATTTATCCAATTTTTACTGCACACTAATTCAGACGGAATTATTTCTAAATCCAAATGATACTATTAGTAATAAAACAAATACCCCAAACGCCTCGGTACGTACCACATCCAAGTTTACTGTGCCTGTAATTACTTTTGGTGGCAAATGACAACAGTAGTAGTAAAAAAATAAAAACTAGAGAAATTGCAAACCTCAAGAAAAATTAGTGTGTCCGCACTGTTCATTTAAAATTTGAATGCTGGAATAGTCTTTTCAATTTTACTCCAACACGACACGTCCAAATAAAACAATTTGAGTTTTTATCCTATCATGTGCCTGCCTATTTTTTTTAAAAAAAATTACCGTTGAAAAAATTATGATCGATAAAACAAGGACCATTAATTCCTCGTACACAATTTCTCAAAACCCTGAACAAGCGCATGGAGCTGGCACCTCAGTCAATGCAATTACTATAACGTCATCCTTTAAAGCTGCACGTCAGCCATGCATTCTAAAAAAAGAAGTAAAAAAGTACTTTTATTTGTATCAGCTGACTAATTAAGGCTGCATGTCAGATTTGCAGCAGTTTTAGTGCCATGATGACAGTAGTTCTTTTGGTCTTGAATACTCTTTTATAGGCGCGTGTGGACAGGGGTGTTGGCGCGTCATCAGGTGCATGCACGCATGCAACAATTCCGGCAGTTAAAACACCTCACTTTTTAATGCCTCGGCAGGCTGCTAAATAGACTGGTATATACCTTATGTGTGAACAGAAAGGAAGGGTGCACTACCAAGGAAAGGCCGTGCAGCCGCTTATCTCTTTCCGGTGATACGGGGATCTGAGAATATTTTTCCTTTTTAGTTAATCATTTAGTTAATTATTAGTTTAAAAAATCTAAAAAAATCAATGGCTAAGATCTATTTGAAGTATTACCTTCTAGCAAGTAAAAAGTGTACCGTAGCATTGCCCAAAGATCGGAGAAGCTTGTCGTCCACCATTGCTTTTTTGAGGACATTAAATTGGAGATAATATAAATAATAACCTACACTGAACTATGTATCTGCAAAATAAATAAATAAATAAAACCATGAGCCTTATTAATGATACAACATTCATATTGTAGTAGGTAATATGAACTAATTACATTATAAGAGATCTATATGCATTGCATAGTATTAATCTGTGCTGAATAATAAAACTGCATGAAGAGGAATTTCAAGGCACAAAGAACTAATAAAAATGCATCATGTTGCAGTCACATGTACAGATGAACAACAGAGTGAGATCTATTGCTTAATCCTCCAGGAGAAAGGAATATAGCTTTGGGACATGTGTTAATTAATGATTGGACATAGAAACCCGTTTTTTTATTTATGGAGGAATCTAAATTTTATATTTACACGTTCGCTGTGTGATGCTGTCACTAATTAATGAATTCTTTCCGTTACCATTATTGTTAATGTTTAGGAATAAAAAATCAATAGCAACAAAGCCATCATCAAATTACCAGCTGCAACTACAGAAATAAGGAAACACATAATAGCATTGTATTGCAATATGAGTACCCAAGCAATGGCCACATAGAAAAATGAAATCAATATAGAATTCTTATTAGTTAGTAATATTGGGTAGAGGAGCGCACCTTCTCCACAAAATCGTCGTCTGAACCACCTAGAGGATCTCACATGGATAATTGAGCGCTTAAGAGTAATTGAGCACTTAGGAGAACATATTGCTGCTCGTCAAAACTCAGCCCATTAGTCAATTCTAATTAATCCTTGTTTTTGTCAGGAGCTAAAGCTAAATTGATGTTGATACCACCTGAGGGCTGAGTTTAATCCAAGATCACATAAACAAATTTGATCAACCTGTTGTTTATTAGCAAAAATTAACAAAGCCTGCAGAACTTGAGGCTAGTTGCATCGGCAAAATAGAAATTAGAGAATTGTCAAGAAAAAGTTGGCCTCTGACTACACTTGGAGACATAGTTTAATCTTCAATTACATTTTCAAGGCATTAGCACTATTTCCACTTCCAGAGTAAAGGGCAGACCCAGGGCTAGAGGCTCCCACATGAGTGGGGTCTGGGGAAGGAAATAACCGAAGTAAAGTTTTACCTTCGCAGAAATTCTGCAGAGAGACGGCTTCGAACCCAGGACCTGGTGACTCGGTGAGCTGGCACTCACCAACTGCACCAGGCCTGCCCTTCCGGAGTGGAAACTAAAAAATGAAATGTTGGATTATAATAATATCGAATGCAACAAACCATCACCCTGTTGCGTACTCCCTCCATCCCACATTATAAGGCATTCCAAGAATCTTGAAGAGTCAAAGGATCTTAAGTTTTGACCAAATTTATGTGATAAGATAATAATATTTATGACACCAATTAAGTATCATTAGATTTTTCATTAATTATATTTTCATAGTATACCTATTTGATGTTATAAATTTTTGTAATTTTCTCTATAATTTTGGTCAAACCTAAGATGCTTTGACTCTCCAAAATTCTTGAAATGCCTTATAATTTGGAATGGAGGGAGTAGTTAGTAGTGAAGAGCGCACTCTTGTTTCTATCGACTCCGATCCTCAGTTGCCTAAATAGGTTTAAATTAAATTTTCATTTGCAAGTATTCTTAGTATCTTCTTCAGCACTTCTCATACCTTGGTCTGCTGATCAGAGAGATGGAAAGTATGTAAACACATAAGCAACCTGCGACCTCCTTTGGGTGAAAGGCCTCCATCTGCAGTAATCATCCTGATCTACATCCAAGGTCAACCAAATCAATCCTTCACACTAGATAAGGCATAGTGGGAAGATACAACAGTCGTTCCATCACAAATTGAATCGAGGAGGGGCTTATCTTCTGTATGAAATAGTTGTACGCTGAAGCACCTAGAGGATCTCACACACTGGTAGTCAAGAGAACTTTTTTTTTTTGCGAAAAGTCAAGTCCATGCCAGTGGAGGAGAAGAGCAGCCTGGGCGCTAGCCTCCGCATCGGTGGAGGAGAATGGGAGCCAGGGCGGCCGCCGGTGGAGGAGAATGGGAGGGGGCGGAGCGGAGGGGCCGGAGGCAGGTTCGGCGATGGCGGCCGCCGGTGGAGGAGAAGAGAGCCATGGCTACGGATCCGCGAGGGAGGGGGTGAAGTGGAAGGGCCTCTGGTGGATCCGACGATGATGGTCGCCGGTGGAGGAGAAGAGGAGCCAAGGCGCCGGATCTGCGAGGGAATGGGTGGAGCGGAAGGGCCAGTGGCGGATCTAGCGATGGCGGCTGTCGGAGGCATCGTGGAGAAGAAGGGACGACAGACGCGGCCTCACCGCTGGTGGAAGAGAAGAGAAGTGCGGCGCGCCCTCCGTGCCGATGCAGAAGAAGAGTGGCCCGAGCGCCGGCCTCCGCTCGGTGGAGGAGAAAGGAGCCAGTAGGGTGCATCCTCTGTCCGGCAGTGCGTCCTCTTCACGGGCCGCGCGACCTCGCGGGGGCGGCGCATCCTCCGTCTCCGTGATCTCCCCGATCTAACGAACGAAAATCCACCGGGCGCGCTTTGGTGCGGCATCATTTGGTTTCCCTTGCCAGTCTAACAGGTCGTGAAAGCCGGCCAGCGACAACGGCTTTATGCGCGACGAGGCTCAAGAAAAGGTACTCCTAACTCGCAACGGCTAGCTGGCCTCAGCCACGGCCCACGGCCAGAGTGAGAAGAGGGCCGCCATCTCCGCTGTCCGTCCATGATCCGGCTCACTCGTCGCAACTAGCCGTTGCGCGGTCCCATGTCCCATCCCGAGCTGGTCCCGGTGGCCCGTCGTGTGCCGCCGTCGCACTGGGCACAAGGAATCAGGCCCAACGGCTAATGACAACCCAAAAGTATTCAAAAACGACGACCCCAGCGGGCAGCGCCGCCTCGCCCCTCGCCTATAAATACGTCGTCGTCCACGGCGGCCTTCTCCCATCCATCACCAATTTTCCATTCCATCCTCAAGATTCCAGCAGCAGCAGCGGCGCCCCATCTGCCGTCCTTTCCGCCGCTTGCTGATCCAGGAAAGTCACTCACTCACTTGGGACACAGATGGCCCGCCTCGCCGCCGTCCTCGTTGCCTTCCTCGCCCTCTTCGCCGTCGCGGCCACGGCGCAGGCCCCGGCCGCCTCGCCCAAGCGCGCGCCGGCGCCGGCGCCGCCCAAGATGGCCCCTCTCCCGCCGCCGCAGACCAGGGCTCCCATGGCCTCCCCGCCCTCGCCTCCCACGACGGCGCCGGTGTCCGCGCCCTCCGCCGACGCGCCAGCCACGAGCCCCATCGGTGCGGGAGTTGGCGACACGACGGCCCCGGCGGGAGCCTCCGCTCTGACTCCGGCGGCCGCGCCCGTCACGGAGAAGAGCGCCGCCGCGTCTGCCTCCGCCGCCAGCTTCTTCGTCGTCGCCGGAGCTGTGGCGGCCGCCGTCGTGTTCTAGACATCTGCAGCCGCATTCGTGGAGGAGCTGCACCTGCGCGGCTCTGCATTGCTGTTGTTGATACTCTGTTTTGCGATCCATTATTTATTTATTTGTTTGTTTGTTCTTTCGAGGCTTGAGACAGAGATGATGAGGATGTGTAATCCTACCAATTTTCAGACGGGAGCTGTGTTATGAGCAGATTATATTCTTTCATTACCAATTTCTTCTTACGCTTTGCACACTAATCACTAGCGATTTACTCCCTCCATCCCAAATTATAAGACGTTTGACTTTTTTTATCTCAAGTTTGACCATTCGTCTTATTCAAAAAATTTGTACAAACATAGTCAAATTTAAGTCATTCTTGAGGAACTTTTATTAATATACCAAGCCACGATAAAAGAATTGATATTTTGCACAAATTTTTGAATAAGACGAGTGGTCAAACTTGGTGTCAAAAAAGTCAAACGTCTTATAATTTGGGATGGAGGGAATACAACATCAACAGACAACTTTATCGGTCAAACAAAACCGTAACAACGGCCCTGCCTTAAAAATCCTTCCCTTTCTTATGATTTCCCTAATTGAGAATTGAGAAAGGACTCTGGAACTGTTTTTTTTTTCTTTCATGCTCTGCTGAGATGTCAGTCGTGCACCCGTGCCTTCGCATGAGCATGCTTGCTGTGATCCATAATGGCCTTCACGTCCTCCTCAATTTCGTCGACCTGCATCAACAAGTTGTGTGTTTAATCAGGGGATGCATCTGGTAGTAGCGTTTGCACAACAACTGGACTGTGGATACTGGATAGTGTCTAGTGCAAGTTTGTGCTGGGCCAACAAGTAGAAACACAGGACTTCCATGTGTAAAAAAGTTATGTGTGTACCTTGTGGAGGATGTCATGTGCAAGGTGTGCCTCCTCGCCGACTTCCTTGGACGCATGCTCCAGGAGGACGGCCGCCGCCCTTAGCCTCCCGTTCTCGGGCAGCTGCTCGGCCACTTCCGACGACGCCTTCTCTGCAACGGTGGCCGCCTTCTCCACGACCTCCGCCACTGCCTCCGCCGTGTCTTTCACCATCTCCACCTCACCTGAGCACAGCCAGCCTCCAGCCAGTTAAATTTCGCATCGTTGATGACCGATCAGGACGCGACAATATCCTGCATCAGAGTTTTTCCAGAAACAGAGCTTGTTTGCTTACTCTGAATCCGCAGGAACGACGCCCATCTGGAATGCAGGAATGGCGTAGCGGCAGCAAGAATGGAGCCAACGGCCAATCTTGCCCTGATACATAACATACAGCAAAGGCAAATACAGGATTAGGAGCCCGTGTGGCACAATAAGGAAGCCATCACTAACTGTACAACAGGCAGAGACAGTCACCAGGTGAAGAAAGGCGTCTGCTTCTGTTGTTGGGACTGCTGGCTCGGCATCGGCAGAGCCGCCGGCGGACGTCTCGCGTCTGCCGCGCCGCTGGAGGCTGAGAATCCCCGTCGGTTCAACGCCTGGAAACGCGGTGGCGCCACCGTCACGGGTCCGAGGCGGGTGGTGGAGCGCAGCTTCTGGCAGTAGAGCGACGCGAACGACCTGACCAGAGACGACATGGCCGATTGCTGGACGACGCCTGGTCCAGATGAGTATCTACAGGTGACGATGATCGTCGCTGAATGCTCAACAGTCAACACCCAATCGCTGAGTCCTTGTGCACATCGATCAACGTGGAAGGAGAAGGAGCACGGCGTATATTTATCTATAATGACATGGACACATTGCCACCGGCAACGGCGTGAGGATTGAAAGCGTGTCCATTTGTTAGCTTGCAAGGAATTGATGGATGATCTGTGCACGTCAGTGCAAAGGCTGTCGATTTCGGGATCAGATATAGCGTTGCCAGGCCAAAAAGGATGCGGTGTCATGTGGTGGAGTGGCCACTACCGAGCGCTAGTAACGTGCTACTGAAACGTGAAGCAATATGGAACTGCATGGCATACTACTCGCTAAGGCGCTAAGCGTAAGGCATGGATGGATAGCGGTAGCAGACATGCTAGCATGCCGGTGCCTAAACCTGAAGCTTGCAAGCAACAACGTTCGCTTGTATCTCCTTCATTTTTTTAATTTCTTTTTCTTTTACAAATCCGGTTCTACTTAATCCTATGACGGCATGTTGCTTGTACGTTTTGTAGCATCAATAGACTTCCCGTTTTATTTAGGAATTTATAGACATTAGCTGGGCAAATCTTACTTTTGATCACTGTGAAATTTTCCTACGAGCCATTCCTCCACTGTGACCCGTGTGCTTGCTTATTTTGTTGGTGAACTCTTTCTGTTCCTTTTGTTGGCTTTGCCTTTAATTTTCGGCCCAAATTACTTTTTGTTGTTAACGGGGCCAGCTACTAGAGATTCTATAAAAGGCAGGCAGTTTTGCAGACTGCGGGTCATGAAAATCTGAAGGTGAAATAGTTGGTACCTGTTTGGCAACCTACACCAGAGAAAAATTTATCGGCGATAAAATTTCGATAAACCCGATAATCCCGTTTATCGCTGAGGTCCGATAAATTTTATTTATCACCGAGATTCCAAATTTCACTAGTCTACCTACGTGAAAGTGTGATATTCTCTTATATCAATACTATTATGTGCTAGTTCTTAATATTAAATGCTTTAGAGACAACTTATATAATTTTCTAGAGAAATTAGGTATTTTTTGTTTTATTTTTGATCGAGAAATTTTCCGATAAATCCAATAAATCCGTTTATCGGTGACCTCCGGTATTTTTTTGCTACCGGAAATGTGAACCTTGACCTACACTCTGTCTTATGGCTGCTCTTTGTTCCACTAACATGTGAGCCATTCATATTCCCATCCCACCTCAGTCTCTTCCTTCCACACAAGCCTACCGTGACTGACAGAGCCCAGGGGCGGATGTACACTATTGCGTCGGGGTCCGCCGAACCCGATGACTTCCGTAGAGCCTGTGATACCCCATGTAATCTCACCGTGGAGGACCTAGCAAAGGGCAGCAGACCGCAAAGCCCACTTCGTGGATGAATATTGAATAAACAAGACAAGCAGGCTAACAACTAACTAGCTAAGAAGCCCAGAAATCACGTACTGATTGCTTGCTGTCGATCCCTCTTCCTATACACACCGGCTAGTTCTTCCTATTGCCATAGCATCAGTGGAAAGATATTTTTCTGTGGTGAAAATTGTGAAGACGGATCTACGGAACCGTATTGGGGATGAATTTATGAATGACGGTGTCATTTGCTTCATGGAACAAGAATTTCTTGATGCAATTCCAAATAATGATGTCATAGTTCGATTTCAGAATATGGATGACCGTACCCGTAGAGTGAAATTATAAGAGGTAACCGCTTATGTAAAAGTTTTTTTATGTTTTATTATAACATTGCTAATTTCACTCCTCAATATGCCTACGTTTTGTATGTATCCTAGTGTTAGAGTACTATAAATTTCTGTCATGAGTCTTGTGCCGACCCTGACCCCATTTTTTTTCTAGATCCGCCACTGGAGCCCCTCCTCTACTTGTGATAACCTCAACCAGATCCAAAGTGCAAAAATAAAGGACTCCCTGTAATATGCTCCCTTGCCTCTCTTTGTTCATTACACATACAAAGAGATCTCTTATACCTCCTACCTCACTTTCTTCCTCCCCACATTTAGAGTGTATTTGGTTTGAGGAGTAAGATGGTCCATCATCTACTCATTCTTTACTTTTTTTTGTTTGGTTTGTGGAATGGAATAGCTTGATGCATCGTCACTTTATTCCTCACGCTAGTAACGAGACCAGTACGAGGAAGGAAGTCATTTCACTAAATTTAAGGAATAAACTCATGATGCGCCACCTCATCTAGGATAGAGCGGCTCCTCCAACCAAACATCCTAATAGAGAATGCAACCATGTCTCATTGTGCATGGTCGCTCCATGTAGAGTCTGTCCAAGCCAAACAAAAAAAAGCGTCCCACATGATCTTCTCTGCTATTCTACCCTATTTCTGCTTCCATTCCTTCCGCAGGGAGATCACCCATGCCATGGCCGTAGACATGGCACATAGAGGGAAAAGCAAGCATTTATGTTTTGTAATGACATGGTGGTTTTGTTTGTTATGAATTACAAAAGATAGAACTCACGTTCCCTAGCATGAAATAAAAAAGGCCTTAGAGACCTGATTAGGAAAAATTAGAGAATGATATGGCCTGGATGATTTCTTCTTGTTTTCTTGTTTCTCTTACTTGTAAGAAGGTTTAGTAACATTAGTTTGTCGTTTTTATATCAGTAGAATTCATTGGCCGTCCTTAAAGTTGTCGGAGGTGTCTGGAGGTGTCATTTAGATTCCCAAAGTTTCAAAATGCTTGTTTGGCTCTCTGAAGTTGTTATAGGTCTTATCTAGTTTCAAATGGACCAACCCACTATCCTACATGGCACAGATTTGAAGGATGGGATCCGCATGTCAGCGACAAGGCCTCACCTTAAAAATCATTCTTTTTTCATACGACCTCTGATAAGATGCCTTTTATAAAAATTTATAGCTCTCAGTGGGATCTAGAACTTTCCAGTTTTGATTCATTAGAGGTTGTTAAGATGCTAAAAAAATAATATAAAGTTCCAGCAGCATATTAATCGCGTACTAGGGTATGTCACTTTAGAAAAATCATATTTATCTTGTATGGAGTGGGATGAAGATTATTGCTATATGAAAATTGTAGATTTCGATGAGAACTACAACTTTCTAGTTTGAGTTTTATCATTTAAGGTCGTTAAGATGTTCAAATAATAAAATAAAATTTTAGTGGTATATTAATCGCGTACCAGGACTTATTGCTTTAGAAAAATTATATGTTTCTTGTATGGTGTCTGATAAAAATACTTTGTAAATAAAAGTTGTATCTCTCAATGAAATCTGCAAATTTCTAGTTTTGAGTTTTACCATTTCAGTGCTTCAAGTTGCTCAAAAATAATATAAAGTTTCAACAGCATTGATCGTGTATCAGGACTGCCTTAAAAAATCATATCTTTTATGTATGATGTCTAATAAAGATACTTTGTATACTAGAATTGTAGCCCTCGATGAGGTCTACAAATTTCTAGTTTTAATTTTATCATTTGAGATCGTTAAGATGCTCAAAAAATAATTAAATGTTTCATTAGAATATTAATCACATTTTGTATCAATTTTTAAAAAGATCTAAACAACTTTAATAAAAAAATCTCAAAAATGGAAAATTATAGATCTATCTATTGGATAAATGCCCAATAGTCAGACCCAACTAGCCCATGCTTGGCCCATTAACACTTCTATAACCGGCTAGAGGGCAATTAGGAGGTGTTTAGGACTGCTATACAAACTCCACCGTCCGTCAATAGGCATGTGCGAGGTGGGCGATCGAAGCGGGCCCCCCAAAAGCATGGGCCTCCACCTCACATTCCTCAACCAGTACCCAGTGATTCAGAAGTCAAAACGTCGAACCTCGGCCCGGCGGCAGCACCATCACGTATCCCCTCGTCTTCGTCATCTGCGCGTCGTCATCAACACTAACTCGGCAATCGGCAGAGGCCAGACTACACAACCACGGCTGCCTTGTTTGGTTCCCGACTTGAGCGGCTACTGGTAACTGGTAAGTGCTCCTACCGTTGGCCAATTCCAGCCACAATGCTGCCATAAGTCACGGCGGCTGCTATCTATTTTCTCTTCCTACTAGCTGGAAGCTGTTGTTTTCCTTTATCTGTTACTTATTCTTATACACACAGTCACAGTTGCCTCTAAGCAACGCATGAACAGCAGAGGGACGCATGCAGGCAGGCAGGCAGCCATGCAAGAGCTCAGGTGATTCCCAATTTGATTAATTGAATTGAATTTTGATCATCTGAAATTATGTATTGGCAAATTGCAATTTAGGAATCATGTATTGCAAATTGTGATATAAATTTAGGGCCCCAATGTGCATTTCGGACAGGAACCCCCAATTTCTAGAGACGGCCCTGCGAGCAACTCCACAAAAAACTAAAGTTTGTGGAGTACCTCTTTAGGTGCTTTCATAACTCCACCATTTTTTTTCTCAAACAGAGTGCGTAAAACTGAAACCGTTTGGCAAAAAAACGTGGAGTGGAGCTGAAAAACGTGGAGCGGAGCAGTCCCAAACACCCCCTTAACCTAACTGCCTTCAGCCAGCACACACGCCGCCGCTTCTCTGTGCCTAGTGCACGGATGAACAGGAGAGGCCGTGGAGAGGGCTCCTGTGCCATACCGGTGGTCTGTTGCGTGCATCAACGAGTGCTAGCACATTACGTCGCCACCGTTCTCCTCTCCGCATTTGTGGACATTTGTAGAGGTGTCACTGAGTTGCGCACTACGTCAAGCCATACGACTACTTCCTCGACGTCGACTATATCGACTACGCGTGTTCCGCCTAATCTTCCGCTGCGTTGCGCATTGGGAAGGTATAATATATGATCATTTGCATACAAGCGATCCTGTTTTACGTGGTTATTAATTTGTGCTAGTCCACCCAAGTTTCCTAACACTATCGAGGGCTACAGTTTTAATATATAAAGTATCTTTGTACGACATCATACAAAAAGATATGTTTTTTCTAAGACCTAAAAGTTTATATTTTTAGCATTTTAATGGTCTCAAATGAAAAAAACTCAAAAAATAGAAAGTTGTAGATCTCACCAAAGTCTACAATTTTCATATAAAAGTTATCTTCGTTCGAGGTCATATGAAAAAATATGATTTTTTAAGGTGCAGCTTTGTCTCTAACATGTGAGACCCATCTGTCAAATCCATGCCTCGTAGGATAGCGAGTGGGCAATCACTCATTTGGACCTGGATGAGACCCTTTACAACTTCAAGGAGCCAAAAATGCATTTTAGAACTTTGGGGACCTAGATGACACTTGGACAACTTTAAAACCACGGGTGAATTTTACTCTTTTTGTTTAATGAGTTTTTTATATGAAAGAGCACGGTCTAAAAATAAAGCTTATCTCACAGAGAAGAGGAGGGCTATAGAGAATACACATCATTCTATGGAGCAACAAGTTGAGCTGATACCAACAAAGTCAATACAACTCATGAAAAATGTAATGTAATGTAATGGAAGCAACCTATTTCAACAACAGCTTGACGTAGATCAAAGGATGGTAGATAAAGTATCGTTGCCCTAAGAAACTAAACAATGTCTGATGTGTTGTTAATATCCTCGCCCTTAGACAATTTTTATCCAATAGGATTTTTTGCATGCAAACTTTGCCAAAAGGTTAGGGGTATATATTGACAATGAAAATTGGCAGATACTAAGACATTTGGTTTCCAAAACAAGGACATCTTATTCTGAAGATGAGCTGCAGTTACCATATGGACTTAACCATTGCATAGCTCATCAAGGTGATAAAAAATGCTTGTGTGGGTAGCCCAATTTGGACTTTGGATAAGAGAGTTTTGGTTATTGAAAATGTACATGCTCATGAAAACCTGAGGGTCTAGTTTTTGCTAAGCAGATTGGGTTTTCAGTCAGTTCAAGTTTAAATACTAATGTACTTGGACTCTAGCACAAAGAAAGATCTCAGAACATATAATCTGAAAGGCCAAAGCCGATTGAGGCACCAAATGGATCAAAAACGATCTATTATCTTATTTGCATTTCTATTTTACTCTTTTTATTCTAATCTCCTCTAGATCCTGAATTGTTATTCTCCTTTCGTCTAGACCACTATTGAATACGCTCATGGTGGTCTACTACTCCTCTCTCGTGAGCATTCGTTGGCACACCAAGAAAAAGTACTCCTCCATCCCATTAAAAGCGAAAGCTAGTGGTTCACTGCCCTCGCGAACAGAATCTCGTGGCTAATGGCCAAAATGTTCTGTGCTCGGTCGTGAAAAAGTTAGAGCTGAAATGGTGGGCGCCAATGTTGGTTTAGCCAACAAAAATAGAAGGACAAATAGAGAAAGAGAAAATCAGAGAGAGTGAAGAGCAGAGTGATCAGCTTTCTCTCCTTCCTCCTCTCCCTCTCCCCTCTCCTCCTTTTATAGGGGAGGAGGGAGAAGAGGTTCTCTTTTATGTCCCTCGGTGGGGTTTGTATTTATAGGAATGCCACTAGAGGCTACAAATGGACCCTAGGGGAGTTTGTATTTACGAAAGATGCCACTAGAGGCTACAAACGGCCCCTAGATATTACTTTGTGAGCCCTAAGCTATGTAATTGGGCCCTGAATATGATGGCGGAGGTCCCCGACATTATGACACACCCGCAACACACATCAAGAAAAAGGTACTCCCCCATCCCATTAAAAGAGTCATTTAGGATTGGGAGGGAGTACCAAGAAAGAGAAAAAAATGATATGCATATCTATCGAGGTTATAACCCCGGGGTGCATCAAGGAACCGAATAGTTGGCGGTCCACGTGGCCCATAATATATCAGCTAGCAAAGGCCTAAGCGACCGAGGCCTAGCTGAGCCAAGAAAACCTAGTCAGATGCCAAGACCAGGGTCAGCCATGACCCCCTTCCTTCTGTCTCAGCCGCATAACAAACAGAAGACTCACGACCTGTTCACTGTCACGGCCCCTGGGAGGAACAAGGAGAGGTCAAGCCCACGCAAACATGCCTACTCTGGCAAAGGTAAGCACACTGCTCTGACTCTGTAAGGACCAAGGGGACAATGGTCACCTCGGCCCAGTCAAAAGCCATCCCTGCGCCACGCTGTGTAGACAAGACAACACCGCACGGCGGTGACAACCGATACGGTGCTCCACCATCCAAATACAGTCCGACAGGATACATGTACGATTGTACCCACCATGGGATAGGATCCATGATGAAGGCCTTGACTTAGAGGCCATCCAGACCGACGAGAGCCACGACCCCGACGATCGAGATTGTGGCCCTAAGTTCTTCAAACCAACAAGGCGATCGACAACCTAGGGGCGGCTACCAACTCCTGTACGATGCCCTAGGAAGCCAGTGGGCGATGACGAAGACCACGGTGAGGACCATGTCGCATAGGACGGCTGGCAAACCACCACCGTGCCTATAGTGCCACCACGGCCGGCACAGTAGCACCACGTCACACCATGCCGCGACATGGCCACAAGACCATGATGACAACCATGCCCAGACGTGCTCCCCAAGACGGTGTAGCTTGCAAGCCAAGTTTGCTAGGACCTCCATCAGGCTCACGACCCTTCGGTCGGGAGAACCTTCTTCTTTGTACATGCCCTGGCCCCAAACTCTATATAAGGGTAGCCAGGGCACTCATCCTGGGGATCCCAACTCTGAGTCACTCATTCTAACATCATAGAAGGGGTCCTAAAGCTTCCCTTCGGGCAGCCCGTCTCCTAGCTCTAGATCTCCTATCTCTTCCACCATTCTTACACCCCCATAGTAAGAACTTTAGAGCATTCAAGCGAGGAACATGCACTTGATCGTCTCTGAGACTAGACGTAGGGCTCTAGCCTGAACCAGTATAAATCCTCGTGTCTTTTGGATGCTACCATCGTCTTCCTAGAGCAACGTGGCAATCGTATAAATTCACTAGTCTGGTTTACAAAACACCAACAGTTGGCGCGCTAGGTAGGTGACAGTCACGCACTCTTGATTATTAAGCAGGAAGCGATGGCTCCTAGCACTGTTGGTGGACTCGCTGGCAGAATGGCCCACGGTGGCCACATCCACCGAGAAAACTATGAGTTTACCGGTGTCGGAGGGCCAGCGCCCACGTCTGCCTTCAGTCGCATCCTAGCCCTCTGGTTTGAAGATCTAGAACCATCGGTCTACAACAAACACACTCTCGAAACTGTCCACAGTGGTAGCATCCCAGAGTTTACCTACATAGGAGGGCCAAAACTCTCTCTCGTTACTGGTCATGGCCAAGTCTTCCACCTAGAAAGCTAGAGGTCCATGGCTCGTGATGAACTCACCTAGGGAATGGCCTCAATTGGACACATCCTTTTGGGAACCATGGGGTTATCCGCACTAATGGGTCAGCGCCCATCACTAGCTTTCGCCCCGTCCAGGCCAACCACGTAGGAAGTCTGGGTCTGGTGACAGAACCACGCCCTGAGCAGCGTCTTCGCTACTGGCCGAACGTAGCGTGTTAGGGCATGCACAAACGATGAAATTACATGCCGCCACACGATGACGTCGTTAGTAATCAGGCGGCTACTGTTGGTATAAATTAAATGCACACATAATTATCCACAAGCGCACAGATATTATACCATTGCAGCACTTCACCGAGAATAACCCAGTTTTAATATTGAACCCAAAGGAACGGAGGTGGAAATAACTAAATCTTAACTTAACCCAACTTCACAACCAAGGTCAGAGAATAGAAGCATAGAGAAGACCGCTGAGGTCTTCTTGTTCTAACTTTGGTAAGCTTTGTCTTCTATTATTCAATTCTGGAGATATCACTAGAGAAAACACAGGCATAGTATGTTTTCTATAGTAACAAGTTCCTGCTAGGCCTACTAACGGGAGGTAGACTATAGAGGATTCAATGAGGCTATAAGAGTCACCCTCGCGAGCTGCCACCGATCCAAAAAATAGGGTACATCCATGAGTAACCGAGTCTAAGCACCACGCTTACATTACGAATACTACTTTAACCCAAGAGCGATAGGGATCAAAGTACTCAAAAGAGAGTCGCAAACCTGAAGAACAATATGAACAAGATACTTACTTGAATTAGAAGTCGATTACTAGAGAAATCTCAGAAGCAAGCTCATGAAGAACTTGATTTTGCCAGGGTACAAGCCGTAGAGAGAGCACCGATAGGCCGGAGTTCCTCTAAACTCTTCCCTCTCACTCTATCTCTCTATCTCTAATACAAGACTAGATCCTATGGAGGACTAATCTTCTTTTGATTGCTAGCTCTATATCCTGGTGGACATATGGAATTAGGGTTTCTAGCTTCTCAACTCTTAGGATCTGACTTGGCTTCTAACCTAGGAGGTACAGGCTGGTATATATAGCCATGGGCATCAATCCTCAGCCCTTGGATCAAACCAACTTGAAAGAACATCTAAGATGCATCCTAAGAGGAGGTGGAGAACCGACATAACAACGGGAGACTGACATGGAGGACCCACAAGCGGGGCGGCTCTAGGTGGGGCCCAGCCCCACATGTTAGTGGGTCGTGCCCCGCCTTGGTGGAGAGCCTCTTGGAGTCTTCTGGAATCTTCCCACGCAGTTCCTGCGATGAAATTTCATAATTTCTTTTGACGAATAGATCCCCCTTAGCGGTTTTCTGATTAAATCCTGCTGGAAACATAAATTCACCAAACCTTATGGAATTTGTCAGTTTAAACCCCTAAGTCTATGTTGGTCCATTTTAGTCATTTATGCAAGGTAAGTTGATGGTTTGTGATGTATGTTAACTACTATCAACAAGCTCACTTAGGCTTTTACTCGTCCTCGATAAAAGGATGGATTACTCAAGACATAACTTTAGAGAAGATATCAACATAAAACCATTCCCAGACATGCATACTCTGCAGGATTCAAAGTGTCTACCATAAAACTTTAGGCGGTTGAAGAATGGAACAGTTTGAAACAGATCACCATCTTCCTTCAGTCAAGTCAATTGGAGAAACATTTTAAGATTTTTAAAAACAAAACATAGCTTACCTTATCCTTTTGTGGTGCTCTCAAATCACTCTGTATATGTGATATTTTTGGATCCTAACTAAGGCATTGATGACTTTGCCTTCTTTTTGCCTACTTCTAAAAAGCTTATGTGGAGCTCAGGTAGGGATGAATATGAAAACATACTTGCATTGCATATATTGTAAAGTCAAAACAAGGATGAAAGGAGAAAAATGTCATACTCTTAGACCAAGATGTGCATGTGTGTGGGTAACCTAATTCTACTATGCTCCGTGAAACATGTCTCTCTTGTTTGAGACTTGGAAAACTTTTTGTAAGAAAACATGAGCTATCTTATTTATCTTTCTTTTTTTAGGCGGGGCATCTGAGTACCCATTGTTTTCATTATCTCAAACACTTGTCCATTTTTTTTCTTTCTTTCTCTTCTTTTTTTGAATAACTTTTGCATAGCCCATGCCTCTTTTCCTACAACTGAAACTTTTCAAGAGAGACATTTATAAGAACTTGGAGCATTTATCCTAACAAACATATTTTTGTGTCTATTCCCAATATAGGAGTAGAAAATTTTTGAGTGGATGGGAAACATGTTGTTGTGTGCTCCCAGTGTAGGAGCAGCAGATATATGTGGAGTGTACATGATCTTGATCTTGAGAGCATGATAAGTTTCTCAACAAGGGTCACAAGGTTTGACCAAACTCAATACAAATACAAGTAACATATTTAGAAGTTTCTCTAGTCTATATATGGCTCTGGTGGGACATTGCTTGCCACAAAGGAGAGGTGTAGCTATTCGTTTTAACTTTTGAAATAAAATTCTCTAATAATGAGACATCAAGAATCAAGTTCTCATTATTCTACTATATCTCATTCCACAGCAACTTAAGTGACGTGGGGTCCCTAATAATAAGTTCCTAACAATGCAAGACTTCTAGGAAAAGTGTTATGTAAGTCTATCCTTTAGTCATGACTAAAATAATCTTTCCTTAGGTTTTAAGTTGTTTTATCATGTGATTTTCAATTCGGTTCAAAACAAAAACGAAATATATGAAAATGGAGTGTATTGGGTGCAAATCTGACCATGGACAAAGCTCATGGTGAGACAGTGAGGTGATGGGACGGGCAGCCCATGATGGCTGCTCGAGGCCTGCTTCGTCGTACGTGGTCCTTTGTTCATTACTTTTCGAATCTCGTGATTTTCATGATTGAATTCCGTCTTATTGTCGCGACGTGTCTCCCCCACACTTGTTTTCCTGTATAACTTTATGCACAACATGTGGAGGCAAACACATATCCAAAATAGAGATAGAGAATAGATAATAATAATGATACTCCATTAATATATAAGGCACTTTATTTCACAAGCACAACTAAGCACAAACTTTTATCTGGCTAACACAATCTTCTAATCAACTGAGCTAAGCAACGAACCTAAACATTCGATATCACACACTTTAACCTAATACTTGTGCCTTAATTTTTCCCTTTATCCCCAACACAGCGGGAAAGGATAGAGATTTTGCTTTTTAAATTCTTTCGCTGAAGATGTTCTAGTTCCATCCTCCTATGCTTAACTTTGAGAGTCCTAGTGAGGACATTGGTCTTTTCTTGGAGGGTTGTCATGGTCTGAGGAAGAAGATCAATTCTCTTCTCTAGGGCTACAACTATCATCCTCTAATGCTTCTCTTCCCTCTCTATTGGAGCTAGCGTAGGTCTCTTCGGCGTCTCCTTTGGCGGAATGATCTTGATTTACCTTGGTGCAGCTCGGACGCCATCAAAAGCTACTCGGGGTGTGGCCGTAGTGTACTTGGCACATGTGACCTCACCTAACTTGTTGGTCTTCACACTCGTCAGCATCTCATTAGATCTCAGGGAAAGGAGCTTGACATCCTTCGGCACTTGGATCATTGGGCCCTTCATCTGATGTGGCTTGTCCTTCAGGAGGAGGTGATCCTACGGTGGAGGGAGTGTAGGTTGACGAAATTGGGCGAAGTAGGACTGCCCATAGCTTATTTTTGGAGGAACTGGAGCTAATTGCTTTGGAGGAATAGTGGCTAAAGGGAGAGGTTCTCCTATAGGAACAATGGCTAGAGGCTCTTCTATAGGAGGTAGTTTGTTGAGGTCGGTCCCAAAGGGGATGATTTGCTTGTCGGCCATGGGAACTAGAGAGGAGGAGAGCTTTGCTACTGTTGGAGAAGAATGCTTTGATGGGATAGCTATAGAGGCAAGCGGCGGCTTGTTTATATAGGGGGGAACAACTTGCAGCAGGAGTCAAGATCTATCTTCTAAGGGTGTCGTATGAAAGGATATGCGAATGAATAAAAAACTAAGGGATTCTAACGAGGAAACATCTAGAAGACACGAGAGAATTGAGGGGACGCGAGAGGGACTGACAGTGGGCCAGGTGGCCTCTAGGTGGGGTCGATCGGCCCCACATGTCGGGGTCTCATGGAGATTTTTCTCACAGTGGTTTCTAAGTCCTATCTAATCCTAAAAAGTATATTTTCACAATACAAATTGTTACGGAGGATGGTAGTGGTGTAAATTATGGTTAAATCTAAAAATACACCACATCCAAATCCTCAGGTGGTTTTTTAGGTTCTAGAAAGGTCATGAGACGGTGGCCATTTACCTTGAATAATTTACCTTCATCGTTTTGAAGAGTTACCGCTCCATGCGATGAAGTGCTTATCATCATGAATGGTCCTTCCCATTTGCTTTGAAGTTTTCCGTGCCTGAATAATTTAACCTTGAAATTAAAAAGTAATACCTTATCTCCGGGGGTGAACTCCTTCTTCTTGATCCTCTTGTCATGCCATCTCTTGGTCCTCTCCTTGTATATCTTGGCGTTGTGATATGCTTTTTCACTCCATTCACCCAACTCGCAGAGTTGCATCTTTCTCTTGGTTCCTACGGCTTAAAGTCCTTGTTTCATCGCTTGGTGGCCCAGTGAGCTTTGAATTCTAGCTTAACAGGTAGATGACAGATCTTTTCATAGACCAGTTGATATGGTGACATGCCCAATGGTGTCTTATAGGCTATTTGGTAAGCCCATAGTGCATCGGATAGTCAATCTTTCCATGCAGTTCTCATCTCATTGATCGTCTTTTGCAGAATATTCTTGATTTGCTTATTTGATGTCTCTGCCAAGCCACTTGTCTGAGGGTGATAAGGAGTAGCGACATTGTGATGGATCCCATGCTTCATCAAGTAACGGTGGAAGTTCTAGTGAAGTGAGTTCCTCCACCACTAATCACCATCCTTAGAACTCCAAAACGTGGAAATATTATTTCTTCAAACATCTTGGATTTCTTAGCATCAGCAGCTCTACATGGCTTGGCTTCAACCCACTTGGAGACGTAGTCAACTACCACCAAGATGTACTCATAGTTCTTTGACTTTGAGATGGTCCCATGTAGTCAATTCCCCAGACATCGAAGAGCTCAATCTAGAGATTGTTGGTGAGTGACATGGCATCTCTTGAATTGATGTTTCTGTGCTTCTGACACGCTGCACACCTCCGGATGAAATCCTTCATGTCTTCATACATGGTTGGCCAAAAGAATCCACTTTGTCAGATCTTCGCATGAGTGCGGAATGCACCATAATGTCCTCCATATGGTGACGAGTGGTATCATTCGATGATCTTGATGCCTTCCTCCGCCGGTACACACCTTTTGAGCAAGCCGTCTGAGCAGACTCTGAAGAGGTACGATGGATTCGCTAGTCGCTCCAATATTTCATCAATGAAGGGGCAACGGAAAGTGATCTTTCTTTGTTGCCTTGTTAAGTTTTTGGTAATCTATGCACATCCGCCATACAATGACGGTTCTTTAGGGATTAATTTATTTTTTTATTTTTTACAACAGTCATGCCTCCCTTTTTAGGCATAACTTGAACAGGGCTTACTCACTCACTATGCGGCACATGATAGATGATTCTGATGTGCAAAAGTTTCAAGACCTCTTTCTGAACAACCTCTCTCATCGCATTATTAAGCCTATGTTGAAGCTTCCTTGAAGGTAAGAATCTGGATCTGTAGGGATGCGATGGGCGCAAAGAGCAGGGCTAATTCCCTTAAGGTCTTGGAGTAAATAGCCAAAAGCAGAATGATGCTTTTCTAGAATAGTTAGCAAGCGTAAAGATTCTTTCTGAGAAAGTTTATCACTTATGATCACAGGAGAATCCGGATCATTATTGAGAAAAGCATATCTAAGACCAAAAGGCAGAGATTTAAGCTCAATGGAGGGTTTAGGTGGTTTTCTAGAAATTCATCTAGAGGTTTAGGGTCAATAGGTTTTTTGTCTTCTTCCTCAATGAAGAACTGGTCATCATCTTCAAGGTTGGGTTCAATAAAAACATCAAGAGATATAACCTTAACCACTTCCATTGGGTCTTCCTCGGGAATTGGCTCAGTCTTAGCATTTAGAGAGTGAGTAACGGGTATAGAAAGCTTAAAGTTTTTTCTGAGTCTTATATTCAACTTCCCTATATGTCCTTCTTGGATAAGTCTTTCAATCGGTTGCCCTATCAACAGGTCGAACTCCATAATATCAAAGATATAGAAGCTCAAATGAACCTTAGTTCCATTTACCTAGATAGGAAGGACATAAAGAATTCTCAAACTTGGGAGAATGTGTCCTAAAAGACCTTTTAGTAACTTTGTTGTTGGGGCTAATGGCATGTCCTTTAATAATTCATGAGCAAAAGATGCTGACATGATATTAACACCCATAACTGGATTATAAAGAGCATCGAAAGGATCTTTGTTAATTTATCAACGAATGGAGACAGAAGGTGAATCTAAGCAAATCACATGAGAGGAAAGCTTTGATTCTGTGAACCATTCATTGCTTATGATAGACACTAGCTCTTTCATAGTCTTTTTAAGGAAAGCTTTCTCAGAAGGGTCTAAAGGTTCAGATGATGATTTCCTAGGCTTCTGGGGTTTCCTCATTCTATGCTAATTCGACGTGTTTCCATATTCAGTACAAAGTTCATCCTCAAATTCCAGCATAAAATCTGAAATTGGAGTTTCCTCTTTTTCCGGTGGTTCGGGATCTAGGATAGGTGAGTCTGGTGATGGGTCTGGTAAAGATTCAGGTTTAGCTATCTGGGATTCTTCCTCTAATGACTTATCTTCTACTTCTTCAGGGACATCCTGTAATACCCTAGGTGTTTGGCTTCCACATTTGCACTTGCATTTCATAAGCATGAGCATCATTCATCTCATTTATGCATTTGTTGAACTGAAACATGAGTATGCAACATACTCAAATGTACTTGTCTCATAGATGATTGCTTATGAAATGTGGTTGGTGTAACATGTAGATGTAACTTGAGTTTCTCATACAGTGAAGCATGGCAATATTGTTAGTATAGCATGACAAGCTTAATTGTTGCAACAATCTTGAAACACATGAAACATGGTATTGAAACAAATGGAGTGAATTGCTTGTTTTGCTTGTTTCAACATATGTGACATTTGGAAATTTGTGTAACCTTTGTGTAGAGGGGTTAATTATGTCCTAATACACCTTAACTACACTTAGGATAATTAGTGGGACAATGTTCATGTTAACCAAAATGACCAAATTGCCCTTCTAATTGATGTTGACTGTGTGTGACCTCTAGAGTACATTTTTGACTGTTTAAAAAGTCCAACCTAGAGTTAATGCATGGAAGTTCAACCTTAAGAAAAGTTGTAGAGAGTTTCTTAAGGAACAGAAGTTGTAAAGGTGCCAACTCATGAAAATGATTCTATCATGCTCAAAATTCCAGTTTTCCAACAGCCTATCCGCTGCCTGTCAATTCTTGGACAGATTGCACAATTTTACACGTAACTCCATAACCATCTTGATTCAGGCTTGGAGCTCTTGTAGCGAATTTCATAAGCTACAAACTTGCTGTTTTGACCATTTCATGAAAGTCACTCTAAACTGTTCAAATTTGGCAATCTTTGCAATGCTGAATTTCTGTTATCACAAAAACCAGTTTTTGGAAAAATTGCCTTTATCCCCCAAACCATTTGGATCCAGCTCTTGCTTCCTGAAGATGAATTGTAGAGAATTTCATTCTCTACACTTTTCATTCTTTGGTCATATTCTAATTCGAACTGTAGGTGGAGCTTTTGAGCAAATCAGTGAACTGCTGTGGTATGTGGCATATGTTGCAGCTGCATGTGTCACATGTTTCACGATTTCAAAAACCTCAGTTCAGGTCATGGCCGACCGGGTGCTGCGCTGGCTTGCCACCCGTCGTCCGTACGTCGCCAGCGTCCCCACTGGTCAGGCCGAGGGGAGCTACATGGTCGCCACGACACGCTGCAGCTGCCCTTATTCGCTCCCTCCTCCATTCTCTCCTCCTTCCCCACCAGAGAAGCCAAGGCGGGTGAAGGGCGACGCCATCACCGCCGCAGCTCCGCCCTGCTCACATGCCGCCATCACCGTGCCATTGCTCAAATCCCACCGCACAAAGCTCCGCCATCACCTCCTCTAGCTTCTCCATCCCTCCGTTGAGCCTATCGTCGCAAGGTGAGGGAGTAATCGTCGATTCCGCCGCCGCTGCCACGAGCTTGACCTCACCGGCGTCCAAGCTCACCGTGGTCAGAGTAGTTAGGGAACCGCTCGTCATTTCTTTTCTTCCTCATTAGCTCCGCCTTGGTCTGGTGGAGCTCATACCGAGCTCCGACGAGGCAATTCGGCCTCGCCGTCACCGGAGCGCCGCCGTGCATTGCGCCACCGCCGCTACTCTCAACAGCGGTGAGGTTAGGGTTAGGAAGTGGGGTCCATTTCTATATGGATCGGCTCGGCTCGTCGCGGTGGTCACGTTGGTGGCGAAGTGTCACCGGAGTCCTCACCGGCGACGAGCTTCGACGTCGTCTCTTCCTCCCCTGCTCTCTGTTAGACTGACCGCGGGTCCCACGTGTCAACGTGGGCAGGCGGGAGCCGGCCATGGGCCGAGCGGCTCTGTTGGGCTGGCCCAGTAGTCGGTGTAGGATTTCGTTTTGTTGTTTTTCTTTTATTATTTTCACAGATTTAAATGCTAGTTGTAAAATTCATATCTTGGGTTTGGCTTATCCAAAAATTATGGTTCAAAGTTTGTTAGACTCTGTGTAAAGTGTAGTATTTAGAAAAAATATAAAATGTATATGCGTTGTTTAAATTCTAGAAGAATTAAATAGAAACTTGAAATGTGGTTTAAAATGGATTCAAACTTGTTAATTTTATAACTTAAGTTCCAGTGCTCCAAAAATTATGAATTTTGGTGAGTGTGTTATTCTAGGTATAGGCTAGCTCTGGTAAAAACTTGAAGGTCAGTGCTTAAGTAGTTTTCAAGTTATGCATTTATCATTTTATAATTGGTGATGCTTGAATGAATTTTCATAATTTTTCTATATGTCCAATAATCATGAAATTTTATGGAGAGTATCCTGGTAATTTAGGATTGCTAGGAAAAATATTGTTTCTGTTGTTTGATACTTTTCAGTAGGATTTCTTAATTATGCTAGAATCAGCCCTGCTGGCTTGATATTTTGTGTAGGGAGTTTCTTTTGGTAACCTTGGCTCAAATTTTTACAGTAGTCTCCTGGTAGTGTATAGTACTCACTGTAATTTTTGTAGAATTTTCTGAATAGCTAGCATCTAGGTTTATTTTCCCACTTAATTAACTAATTAAATTAAGAAAGGGATTAAAATAAATGATTTGGGTTGGCACACCTTACTTTCTGGTGGTTTTGTGTCACATGTGAACTAGCGATTACATTGATTGGCCAAAAAGTTGGTTTGACACATAAGTAAATAATTAATTTTAGCAACTATAGGCATTCTGGACAGCTGGTAGTATTTCTAGGATTAGGCTTTGATAAAAGTGTTTTCTGAGAATCTTGTGAATACCAAAGTTTTAGTAAACTTCTTAAACTAGACTGTGTCAAAATTTGGTGGAATTTAGCCAATTATTCTAGGAGATATGGCTGCTAGAAGTTGGAGTCCAGAAATGGCTACACTCTGTTTGGATAGGACAGATTTCTGGAACTTTAAGAATTCGACTGAGTAAACTTGGGAATCAGGTCTTGAGGTCTAAAAATGAATTGTAGAACATTTCATGAGCTTTCTAGACTGTCTTGTGTCATGTAATTTGGATTTGTAGATTTCCAGTTATGGTGAAAAGACTGAGCTGCTATCCCGATTCTAGTTTTGCTGAAATGTGTATGTGTTTGTGAGAGCTTAAGTAATGTTGCTCTTGTTGGTGGTTTAGGTGCTAGGTCCTTAATTGAGGAAGAGAAATTATACATTAGATTGTGTAGACTTGGTAAGTACTTCTCTACCGGAGGAGAAATATGTACGTATTGTTAAAGTGATTTGAAAAGAGCGTCAAATTATACTGCAGTTCACATTTGCATTCACCGAGCATGTTGCATTCATTCCTATGCATCCATGAAACTTATCTGTGCATCCATACAATAGGTGTGCCAAAGGGGGTGACGCTTCTGGAGTTCGAGGAAGCGCATCAGGAGGAGGAGCAGGAGTAGCCGGAGGAGCCCGAGATGCTAGCTGGTGAAGGAGTTTTCGAAGAAGAGCTGCCCGAGTGCCCTGATCATCGTCCCTTTTCCTTTCTGAAAGGCAAGCCTCGGTGCATGCTAACCCAGCTTATTTATAAATAGTATTTGAGTACTTTTATATGTTTGATGCATTAAGTTGTAGGAGTTGAGTGAAAACACTTGCTGCATTATATCTATCCTTGTCCAGATATCGAACTTGAATCCCAATTAAAGTTTAGGCACATGTTATTGCTTAGCAATGCTTAGTATGGTAGAAGTCAGGTGATTTACTGTCATCCGCAAGCTTTAGGAGGAAGTAGGTCACGGTTGGCTATATTTTCTATCATGGAAAGAACCATGCATAAAAATAAATTTGAGACCGGGCGGGAGTTCGATTGTGCATCCGCAAGACACTTCACGTCTTAGGTGCAAAGCTATGCCCGTCTAAGTCGTTTAAGGACCGATTCGTTATACGTCCTTGAGTCATGTTGAACGCAGTCTAACACTTAGCTGGCCAGATAAGTCATTTCAACCACGAAGCTGAGTAATACAGTTCAGGATAGGAATCGGAGGGTCAAGCGCGTATCTTGGAGGAAGTAAGGATGTGCTTGGGAACATTGGCGTAAGTCTAGGGGGGTTAGAGTCCCTATCACTTGGCAGAGTATTGCCCTTGGGGATGCGGCATCAGTCGAAGCTGCGATTCCTGAATTATACCAAAGGTGACTTGTGTGACCCTGGGCGGGGTCTGCACGGTTTGTGTTAGAAGTACCCCTCCAGCTGGATAGGAATTTGATTCGAATCGCCGTCGCTCCCGGTTAGTGAACACTTGACTTGAGCAGTGGCAACGTAGGTTTAATTTAATTGAACGAATGGTTGATCGGATGAAGATTTAAATGATGTCTAAATTTATACCTACTATGATTAATAATGTTTGCTTAATACTCAAGTGATTGTTTAGCACAAGTGTTAAGATAGATGACAGGTTAATATTAAAAATCACTGCTAGCACAGGTTAAAAATGGTTACTACTACTTATGCCTTTTTGCAAATGAAATGTCAGCTAGCTCCACTTAAAGAAAGCCTTACATGATCCTTGGTGTCCTTTATTTCTGTTTCGACTAGTAAGTCTAGCTGAGTACATTCTCGTACTCAGAGTTTATTCCCTCCTGTTGCAGATGACATGCTTTACTAGGGCTTCTGCAAGCACTGCCTCCACCCGACGGGTGACGAGGACTAGATCACTTGGGCGTGATTGTCTAGTAGTCTACTTTCCTTAATGCTTTTGTGGGAATGTGATCTGTAAGACTGGCAGTTGTATTTGAACTAAGTGTGTGCGTAACTTATGCTTCCGCTACTTCCGAATTTGGTTTGTAATAATTGTGACTCTGATGTGTTGTAAGCTTCTTCTGAACTACTTGTGAAATGTAATATGTGATATGTTATGTTGAATGATGCGATCTTAGTTGTAATCGAGTTGGTTTGAAATCCCTCGTGATTTCGATTGACTACCTAAATTATATGGGCTCGAGTTCAAAAATTTAGGCGTCTCGGCGCTTGTTTTTGTACTTATGCTCTTATAATTTGGACGGTTCTGTTACACGTCCTCTAAGATTCTAGTGAGAATACTTCTCCCCTTATCGGCGGAGACATGCAAGAACGAGCCTCCTGAAGCCGTATTAAGAAGCTTTGAGTTTTTCCTATTAAGACCCATATAAAAGTGTTGAAGAAGAATGGGGCCTGGAATGGCAAGGTTAGGGCCAATATTAAGAAGAGTATTAAAGCGTTCCCATGCCCTGCCTAGAGATTCTTTCTTCTTTTGTTTAAAAGATAAAACCTCTAAATGAAGTATGACTACCCTAGATATGAGAAAGAATTGCAAGGAAAAATTAGAGCATAGGGCTTCCCAATCTCCTTGTCTACTCCCTATGTTAAGTTTATACCAATGTTTAGCTTTTTCCGTCAAAGAGAAGGGAAAGAGCTTCCATCGTAAGGTTTCATTTGACATGTCTTCAATGCATAGGCATGCACAGGTTTACTCAAACTCATTTAGGTGAGAATAGGGGTTTTCATCACCTTGCCTAAAAAGGGTTGATCATGAACCATGTTAATTAACCGTGGGCGTAGCTCATAGCCAGGTATTAGGATAGGTTTAGAAGATTCTGCTGGCTGTAGGCTTGTGCCTGTGGGTGCACCATATTGGTAGATAGGGGTGGATTCTAGATCCATGGTAAGGAAAAGGAAAAGAAAAGATAAAAGGATAAAAATATAATACAAGGTTAAGCTAGACTCAAATTTACTCAACAACCGTTCCTCGACAACGGCGCTAGAAATGCTTGTTGATATAAATTAAATGCACACAGAATTATCCGCAAGCGCACAGATATTATACTGTTGTAGCACTTCACCGAGAATAACCTAGTTTTAATATCGAACCCAAAAGAACGAAGGTGGAATAACTAAATCTTAACCCAACTTCACAACCAAGGTTAGAGAATAGGAGTATAGAGGAGACTGCTAAGGTCTTCTAGTTCTAACTTCGGTAAGCTTTGTCTTCTATTATTGAATTCTAGGGATATTACTAGAGAAAACATATGCAGAGTATGTTTTCTATAGTAACAAGTTCCTGTTAGGCCTACTAATGGGAGATGGACTACAGATAATTCAATGAGGCTATAAGAGTCACCCTTGTGAGTTACCACCGATCCAGAAAATAGGGTACATCCACGAGTAACCGAATCTAAGCACCACGCTTACACTATGAATACTACTTTAACCCAAGAGCGACAGGGATCAAAGTACTCAAAAGAGAGTCGCAAACCTGAAGAACAAGGTGAACAAGATACTTACTTGAATTAGAAGTCGATTACTAGAGAAATCTCGGAAGCAAGCTCATGAAGAACTTGATTCCGCTAGGGTACAAGCCGTAGAGAGAGCACCGACAGGCCAAAGCTCCTCCAAACTCTTCCCTCTCACTCTATCTTTCTATCTCTAATACAAGACTAGATCCTATGGAGGACTAATCTTCTCTTGATTGCTAGCTCTAGATCCTGGTGGATATATGGAATTAGGGTTTCTGGCTTCTCAGCTCTCAGGATTTGACTTGGCTTCTGACCTGGTGGGTACATGCTAGTATATATAGCCCTGAGCATCAATCCTTAGCCTTTGGATCAAATCAACTTGAAAGAACGGCTGAGATGCATCCTAGGAGGCAGTGGAGAATAGACATAACATGGGAGGTTGACATGGAGGACCCATAGGCCGGGCGGTCTCTAGGTGGGGCCGGCTAAAAGCCCAAGTTTGGTTTTGGTAATTAATGACACCAAGTTGCTAATGCCATGTGTTAAGTGTTTTGAGTTAGGCATAAGCAACACATGTGATGAAAGTGTACGTGGCAAGGAGTGGTGGCCACAAGATCACAAAGAGATGATGTATGGACATGAAATGATGATCATGGTGAAGATGCACATAATATGATGGACATGATGATCAAGTGGAAGAGAATGATCTAAGAGCACAAGGCAAAGGTATAACTATAGGGTTTTCCTTTTGCCGGTCTAAGTTGAGTAGAGAAGTGATTGACCGGGTTTAGGATACATAGCCGACTATCAAGAGGGGAAATCACGGTTAGCTCGGGAATCAAGTGCCACTAGATCAATGTCTTGAGCATATGCATTTAGGATCTAGTAAAGAGCTAACATAACGCCTTGGAAAATGTTTGAGAAATGCTAACACACATGCACATGGTGATGTACACTTGGTGGTGTTAGCACATTTGCGAAGGCGGTGGAGTTTAAGCGGTAGAGAGGGGTTTGGGTTCCTCTCTCCCTCCCGCCGAGCTTGCGAGGCGGGATTCGGCGCTTTTTGGAGAAGTGAAACGCCTATTTTCTACTGCGCCGAAAGTCGGAAAAGAAACGGAGGCGAACGGAGGTCACTGCGTTGACCGGACGCTGCACCGGACACGGTCACGGTTTGACCAGACGCGTCCGGTCAGTTCAACGCGGCGCGAGCGCTAGGGTTTGTGACCGGACGCTGGTCTGGCCTGACCGGCGCGTCTGGTCAGTTCAACTGGGCATAAAAGAAAAGCGCGTGACCGGCGCGTCCGGTCCCTCACGGAACCGGAGCGTCCGGTCAAGCGTCCAGAGAGGCCGAGCGCAGCGTAGTGCCGATCGGACGCGGGGCGCGTCCGGTCACGTGCGATCGGACACGTCCGGTCGTAGCTGGAGCTTACTGGAACGCGACCGGACGCTGGCACTGTCGCGTCCGGTCACTCAGTTGAGCGCGTCCGGTCAGGGCAACGGCTAGTTCTGACGCGCACTGTTTCCGTTTGTCGCGTAGTGACCGGACGCGTCCGGTCACCCTGACCGGAGCGTCCGGTCAGCGCGATTTCTGCTGCGTCATCCGTAACGGCTAGCTGCGTACCCCTTCGTTATAAATAGAGGGTGTCCGGGGTTTGAGAAAAACTCTTGCACATTTTGAGACCTAGAGACATCCTTTGAGCTAGAGAATAACTCCTCCACTCGTCTCTTTGCATAGTTGTACATCTTGAGTGAGATTGAGTGAGATTCAAGTGCATTGCTTGAGAGTTTCATTCTAGAGGCACTTGATCTTTGAGTTGCTGCGGATTTCTTGTTACTCTTCCATGTTTCCCGACACGGTAGACGGCTTGGAGCAGCGGAGGTGATTGAGATCGAACTTGGAGATTGTTGGAGCCCTCACCAAGTGTTGTAAGGGGTTCTTGATCCTTCCCCGTGGGAGTTCGCGAATTGGATACTCTAGTGGAGCTTGTGGCTTGGAGGATCCCCATCTTGTGTGCGGTTGTGCGGTGCCCGCCGAGGGCTCGACTCTTGATAGTCGATTAGCTCGCGAACCGACAAGTGGGTGTATCGCCACAACGAGGAGTAGCTTGCCGGGAAGCAAGTGAACCTCGGGATAAATTCTTGTGTCATTCTCTTCCCGAGGATTTCTCTTGTGTGATTGATTGATTGGTACTTCTCATCTCTACACGGCGGTATAATCACTTGAAGCTCTTCTCTCGTATTACATCTTGTTTCTAGCTTGTTGTTGTTGTTGTTGTGTTTAGTGGATAGCCTTATACTAGACTTGTGTAGGTGGCTTGCTTAATTAGTTAGAGCTAGTGCATTTTGCTCCGCCACCTTTTGTACTAACTTGTGGTTAAGTAATTCTTGTAGAAGTTTTAATTAGGCTATTCACCCCCCTCTAGCCTATTTGGACCTTACAAGTGGTATCAGAGCCGAGGCACCGTTTATTTGAGGCTTAACAACCTACGGTGAAAAAGAAATGGCTCAATTAAGCTTGCACATCAACAACACCAAGAAGGCACCTCACTTTGATGGGACAAATTATGCTTATTGGAAGGTTAAGATGACCGCACATCTCAAGTCAATCAATAGAGAAGTGTGGAAGGTCACCAAAACAAAATTTGAGGTTGCTAATCCGGAAGCACCTACACCGGTGGAAGAGAAGAAGCTCCAATGCAATGACATTGCCATTAGTGCTCTTCATGAGACATTAGATGACAAGACATTTGAGCAAGTGAAAAATATAGAAGTTGCACATGATGCTTGGGCCAAGCTAGAAGAAACATTTGAGGGCACCGAAGACACAAAGACCGCTAAAGCATATATCTTGCAAGAAAAATTTTCAAGCTTCAAGATGCAAGATGATGAGAGTGTACCAGAGATGTTTCATAGATTGCAAGTCATTGTCAATGAGCTCAAGGCACTTGGTGAGGAAGTCAAGGACAACCAATTCTCTATGAAGTTCTTGAGAAGCTTGCCCAAGAGGTTTGATACATTGATCACCGTGCTAGTGAGGACTACATTGAAGGATTCAACTCCTCAACAAATATTTCAAGAAGTGATGACCGATGATTCATATAGAGAAGATGATGAGAAGGATGAGTTGGTCAAGAAGAAGAAGAAGGAAAATGAGAAGAAGGATGATGAGAAGAAGAAGAGTGTGGCTTTCAAAGCCACCACATCTAAGGGCAAATCCAAGATTGAATCATCAAGTGATGAAGACTCAAGCTCTTGTGATAGTGATGACATTGATGAGAAGATGGCTCTCTTTGTCAAGCAATTTGGCAAGTTCATGAAGAAGAAAGGCTTTCGTGCAAGAAGAAGGAAGAACTCATCCAAGAAAAATGAGCATACCATGAGATGCTTTAGATGCCATAGCAAGGACCATCTCATTGCAAAGTGTCCTTATGATAGTGATGATGAAGATGCTATCAAGAAGGAGAGGAAGAAGCAAAAGAAGAAGCAAGAAAAGAAGGAGAGCTCTCATAAGAAGAAGAATGATTCTCATGTTGCTACATGGGATAGTGGTGATTCCTCAAGTGATGATGAGGATGACAACAAGAGCAAGAAGGGACATGCTAGTATTGCTATTCAAGAGAAGGTCTCCCTCTTCGACACTCCATCGTGCTTCATGGCTAAGGCCGCTAAGGTATCATCCGACGATGAGAGTGATCATGATAATGCTAGTGATAGTGATAGTGATGAAGAAGAATTCACTAAAGATGAACTAATCACTATGCTAGAAGATTGCACTCAATATTTTAAAGAATCTAGAAAGGAGTGCAAGAGCTTGCTTAAGGAAAAGAAAAACCTTATGCAAGAACTTGATGAGCTTAGAGCATCTTATGAGAGTCTAAAGGTAGACCATAAGAAGCTTCAAAAGTCTCACACTAAGCTTGAAGAAGCTCATTCCTCTCTAGTTGAAAAATGTGAAAACATGCCAACTAATGTTGAGAAAGCTAAAACTTGCAACATAGGCATATCTTGTGATATAATTGATGAATCTTGTCATAAGCCTATTGTTGTTGCTCCCACTAACCCTTCATGTAGCTCATCTACATCATCCTCATCTAGTAGTGATGGTCTCACTTGTGACCCCACACTAATAGTTGAGAATGAAAATCTCAAGAAGGAGGTAAAAGAGCTCAATCACACCTTAGCTAAGGCTTATGGTGGTGAGGACCGCTTGCTTATGTGCTTGGGTAGCCAAAGAGCTTCTCTCTACAAAGAGGGATTGGGCTATAACCCCAAGAAAGGCAAGGCCGCTTTTGCTCCTCACAAGACTCGTTTTGTGAAGAACAATGGTAGCTATTGCAAAAGTTGCAAGCAAGTTGGTCACATAGAGCAACAATGCATGAACAAGAAATCCAATGCTAATGTATCCTCAATTAAGTTTGATTCTTTATATATACTTACCAAGGGTACAAATAGTGTTCATGCTAAGTTCATTGGTGCACCATGGATGGGCTCAAAGAAGAAAGCCATTTGGGTACCAAAGAGCTTGGTCACTAACCTTGGAGGACCCAAACAAGTTTGGGTACCTAAAAGGAATTGATCTTATCTTGTAGGTCAATTACAAAGCCGGAGGAAGGCATTGGGTGCTTGATAGTGGGTGCACTCAACATATGACCGGGGATTCTTGTATGTTCAAATCAATTGATACAAGTCAAAATGGTGGTTTTGATGCTATCACTTTCGGCAACAACAAGAAAGGCAAGGTCAAGGGGCTTGGTAAAATTGCTATCTCAAATGACATGAGCATATCTAATGTGTTGCTAGTTGAGAGCTTGGACTTCAATCTTTTATCGGTGGCACAACTTTGTGATCTTGGCTTCAAGTGCATATTTGGTAGTGATGATGTTGAAGTCATTAGTGTTGATGGATCAAATTTGATATTCAAAGGATTTAGACATGGTAGCTTATACTTGGTTGACTTCAATGATAGTGAGACACAATTGACATCATGCTTGCTTAGCAAATCTAGTATGGGTTGGTTATAGCATAGAAGGCTTGGTCATGTTGGAATGAAACAATTGAACAAACTTTTAAGGCATGACTTAGTTAGAGGCTTGAAGGATGTCACCTTTGAGAAGGATAAACCTTGTAGTGCTTGTCAAGCCGGCAAACAAGTTGGAAATACACATCCTAGTAAGAGTGAAATGAGTACATCAAAGGCATTTGAGTTATTACACATGGACTTGTTTGGACCAACAACATACACTAGTATTGGTGGGAACAAGTATGGTTTTGTGATAGTGGATGACTATACTAGATACACTTGGGTGTTCTTTCTCTTTGACAAAAGTGATGTTTATGATCTATTCAAGTCTTTTGTCAAGAGGGTGCAAAATGAGTTTGAGACTACCATCAAGAAGATTAGAAGTGACAATGGTAGTGAGTTCAAGAACACAAGAATTGAAGATTTATGTGATGATCTTGGTATTGGACATCAATTTTCACCAACATACACTCCTCAATCCAATGGTGTAGTTGAAAGAAAGAATAGAACTTTGATTGACATGGCTAGATCAATGCTTAGTGAATATGATGTGAGTCATTCATTTTGGAGTGAAGCCATCAACACGGCTTGCTATTGTAGCAACCGTCTTTATTGCCATGGGAAGCTTGGGAAGACACCATATGAGCTATTGAATGGAAGAAAGCCCAACATTGCATACTTTAGAGTGTTTGGTTGCAAATGCTATATTCTCAAGAAAGGCACTAGATTGAGCAAGTTTGAAAAGAAATGTGATGAAGGGTTCTTACTTGGTTATTCTACCACAAGCAAAGCATATAGAGTTTGGAATCTCACAAATGGCACCTTGGAAGAAGTTCATGATGTTGAGTTTGATGAAACCCAAGGATCTCAAAATGAAGCTCAAAACCTTGATGATGTGAGAGGAGATCAATTGTCAAAAGCAATGAAGAACATGGACATTGGTGATGTTAGACCAAGGCAAGTTGATGATGATGATATTCATGTGATCAACCAAAGTGTGCAAATTGATACAAATCAAGCAAGCTCTAGTGGTACTCATGATGAAGCTCAAGATCAAGATCAAACAAGTGGAAGCAATCAACTCCCAATACTCCAACCTACTAGTATTGCAAGAGATCATCCATTGGACCAAATCATTGGTGGAATTCAAAGTGGTGTTCAAACTAGATCAAGGCTAGCATCCTTTTGTGAGCACTACTCATTTGTGTCACTTAAAGAACCAAAGAAGATAGAAGATGCATTGAAGGATTCCGATTGGGTAAATGCCATGCATGAAGAACTAAACAACTTCACTAGAAATCAAGTTTGGGAACTTGTTGAAAGGCCGAAGAACTACAATGTGATTGGTACTAAGTGGGTCTTTAGAAACAAGCAAGATCAAGATGGTATGGTTGTGAGAAACAAAGCAAGATTGGTAGCACAAGGATATACTCAAGTTGAGGGTCTTGACTTTGGAGAGACATATGCACCGGTTGCAAGATTGGAGGCAATTAGAATCTTATTAGCATATGCTTGTGCACACAACATCAAGCTCTATCAAATGGATGTCAAGAGTGCATTTCTTAATGGCTACATCAATGAAGAAGTTTATGTTGAGCAACCTCCCGGTTTTGAAGATGACAAGAAGCCCAACCATGTTTTCAAGCTAAAGAAGGCTTTGTATGGTTTGAAGCAAGCACCTAGAGCATGGTATGAGAGATTGAGGGACTTTCTTCTCTCTAAAGGGTTCAAGATGGGAAAGGTTGACACCACTCTCTTTACCAAGAAGCTTGAAAATGACTTGTTTGTGTTACAAATCTATGTGGATGACATTATCTTTGGATCAACCAATCAAGATTTTTGTGAAGAGTTTGGAAATATGATGGCTAATGAGTTTGAGATGTCTATGATTGGAGAGCTTAGTTACTTTCTTGGACTTCAAATCAAGCAAATGAAGAATGGCACTTTTGTAAGTCAAGGGAAGTACATCAAGGACATGATCAAGAAGTTTGGATTGCAAGATGCTAAGCCAATGAGTACATCAATGGGCACAAATGATCAATTGGGTATTGATGCTAGTGGCAACATGGTAGATCAAAAGCAATACCGGTCTATGATTGGAAGTTTGCTCTATGTCACCGCTTCTAGGCCGGATGTGATGTTTAGTGTATGCAAGTGTGCAAGATATCAAGCTTCACCTAGAGAGAGTCACTTGAGAGCAACCAAGAGGATATTGAGATATCTTAAGGGCACTCATGATGTTGGACTATGGTATCCCAAGGGGTCAAACTTTGAGTTGATTGGATATTCGGACTCCGACTATGGTGGATGCAAGATTGATAGAATGAGCACAAGTGGCACTTGTCAATTGCTTGGAAGGTCTCTTGTTTCATGGTCATCAAAGAAACAAAATAGTGTTGCACTATCTACCGCCGAGGCCGAATACATTAGTGCCGGTAGTTGTTGTGCACAATTGCTTTGGATGAAAGCAACTTTGAATGATTTTGGAGTTAAGTTCAAGAATGTGCCATTGTTTCATGACAATGAAAGTGCTATCAAGATGACACAAAATCTGGTTCAACATTCAAGAATGAAGCACATTGACATAAGGCATCACTTCATAAGAGACCATCAACAAAAGGGTGATATTAGCATTGAGAGCATTGGCACCGAAGATCAACTAGCCGACATATTCACAAAGCCACTTGATGAGAAAAGATTTTACAAGTTGAAGAATGAATTGAACATACTTGACTTCTCCAACTTGAAATGAGTGCACCCCCATATTCCTATATGACATGCCTCCCCTCCGACATAGCAAGGTAAAGTTGTTTGGCATATAATCCATACTTTGCTAAGGACATGTTTAGAACATATAGACATATTTGTATGACAAATAGGCTCATTCATGAAAATCAAATGTTTTTGATGTATATATGGTACCACTATTGCTTCTATGTTTGATTGACCTAGTGGTAGCATATGACATATTTGTGGGCTTGCAAACCTAGTGTTGAATCTAGAAAATGAGCTCATGATGTGTAATTCAACATGGTCAAGATAACCCTTATACTTCATGAGGTGTGAAGAAGCTTGTCCTTGGTTCAAACCGAATTACATATTCTAGGCAAGTGATCTAGATTGAATCATAATTTGGACTCCCTCATATTGATTGACTTGACTTTCACTAAAATTGACACCTTTTTGGTGATTGTTGACAAAGGGGGAGAGAAAAGTCACAAAGATAGAAAAGTCACAAAGATAAAAAGTTAAGTTACTAAGGGGGAGGGAAAAGCAAAAGATATGACATTGAAAAGGGATCAATTAAAATTGAGCACACAAGTAGGGGAAGCAAGCTCATGAATTATTTGTTGCATTTGTATGTGCATTAACATGATGAATTGTTGCATTGCAAAGCTTAAATTCATATTCATGTTTGTATGGTGATTGCTAGAAATAGAACTTGAATGATGATTTGTTGTGAGTAGCTTTACAAGTGGTATCTAGACACCTTTGATTATAATGTTGATCTCACGGGGTACTTTAGTGTTTGTGATCTTTATAAGTGAAGAATTACAAGTGGTGTCTAGCTACATCGATGCTAAGGATGGTATATAAAGGCAACTCCGGTTGGTATCATGCTTCAAAGGTCCATTCTATATACCTTAGCATCAATTTGATAGTAGTAACTCTCCCAAAATTCTAATCCATACATATGTGCACAATTGAACCAAACTCATGGAAGCACATATGTAGGGGGAGCTTATACTATCAAAATTGAAAATTGATTTCATTTCATATCTTTGTGATGGTTGTCATCAATTACCAAAAAGGGGGAGATTGAAAGCCCAAGTTTGGTTTTGGTAATTAATGACACCAAGTTGCTAATGCCATGTGTTAAGTGTTTTGAGTTAGGCATAAGCAACACATGTGATGACAGTGTACGTGGCAAGGAGTGGTGGCCATAAGATCACAAAGAGATGATGTATGGACATGAAATGATGATCATGGTGAAGATGCACATAATATGATGGACATGATGATCAAGTGGAAGAGAATGATCTAAGAGCACAAGGCAAAGGTATAACTATAGGGTTTTCCTTTTGCCGGTCTAAGTTGAGTAGAGAAGTGATTGACCGGGTTTAGGATACATAGCCGACTATCAAGAGGGGAAATCACGGTTAGCTCGGGAATCAAGTGCCACTAGATCAATGTCTTGAGCATATGCATTTAGGATCTAGTAAAGAGCTAACATAACGCCTTGGAAAATGTTTGAGAAATGCTAACACACATGCACATGGTGATGTACACTTGGTGGTGTTAGCACATTTGCGAAGGCGGTGGAGTTTAAGCGGTAGAGAGGGGTTTGGGTTCCTCTCTCCCTCCCGCCGAGCTTGCGAGGCGGGATTCGGCGCTTTTTGGAGAAGTGAAACGCCTATTTTCTACTGCGCCGAAAGTCGGAAAAGAAACGGAGGCGAACGGAGGTCACTGCGTTGACCGGACGCTGCACCGGACGCGGTCACGGTTTGACCGGACGCGTCCGGTCAGTTCAACGCGGCGCGAGCGCTAGGGTTTGTGACCGGACGCTGGTCTGGCCTGACCGGCGCGTCCGGTCAGTTCAACTGGGCGTAAAAGAAAAGCGCGCGACCGGCGCGTCCGGTCCCTCACGGAACCGGAGCGTCCGGTCAAGCGTCCAGAGAGGCCGAGCGCAGCGTAGTGCCGATCGGACGCAGGGCACGTCCGGTCACGTGCGATCGGACGCGTCCGGTCGCAGCTGGAGCTTACTGGAACGCGACCGGACGCTGGCACTGTCGCGTCCGGTCACTCAGTTGAGCGCGTCCGGTCAGGGCAACGGCTAGTTCTGACGCGCACTGTTTCCGTTTGTCGCGTAGTGACCGGACGCGTCCAGTCACCCTGACCGGAGCGTCCGGTCAGCGCGATTTCTGCTGCGTCATCCGTAACGGCTAGCTGCGTACCCCTTCATTATAAATAGAGGGTGTCCGGGGTTTGAGAAAAACTCTTGCACATTTTGAGACCTAGAGACATCCTTTGAGCTAGAGAATAACTCCTCCACTCGTCTCTTTGCATAGTTGCACATCTTGAGTGAGATTGAGTGAGATTCAAGTGCATTGCTTGAGAGTTTCATTCTAGAGGCACTTGATCTTCGAGTTGCTGCGGATTTCTTGTTACTCTTCCGTGTTTCCCGACACGGTAGACGACTTGGAGCAGCGGAGGTGATTGAGCTCGAAATTGGAGATTGTTGGAGCCCTCACCAAGTGTTGTAAGGGGTTCTTGATCCTTCCCCGCGGGAGTTCACGAATTGGATACTCTAGTGGAGCTCGTGGCTTGGAGGATCCCCATCTTGTGTGCGGTTGTGCGGTGCCCGCCGAGGGCTCGACTCTTGATAGTCGATTAGCTTGCGAACCGACAAGTGGGTGTATCGCCGCAACGAGGAGTAGCTTGCCGGGAAGCAAGTGAACCTCGGGATAAATTCTTGTGTCATTCTCTTCCCGAGGATTTCTCTTGTGTGATTGATTGATTGGTACTTCTCATCTCTACACGGCGGTATAATCACTCGAAGCTCTTCTCTCGTATTACATCTTGTTTCTAGCTTGTTGTTGTTGTGTTTAGTGGATAGCCTTATACTAGACTTGTGTAGGTGGCTTGCTTAATTAGTTAGAGCTAGTGCATTTTGCTCCGCCACCTTTTGTACTAACTCGTGGTTAAGTAATTCTTGTAGAAGTTTTAATTAGGCTATTCACCCCCCTCTAGCCTATTTGGACCTTACACCGGGCGGCCCCACATGTTAGTGGGTCATGCCCCGCCTCGGTGGAGAGCCTCCTAGTGTCTTCTGGAACCTTCCCACGCAATTCCTGCGGCGGAATTCCATAATTTCTTTTGACGAATAGATCCCCTTAGCGGTTTTCTGATAAAATCCTGCTGGAAACACAAATTTACTAAAACTCATGGAATTTGTCAGTTTAAACCCCTAAGTCTACATTGGTGATCTATTTTAGTCATTTATGTAAGGTAAGTTGGCAGTTTGTGTTGTGTGTTAACTACCGTCAATAGCTACCCGGCACCATGCCTCATGTAGCCAAGCCTAGAACCAGGGTTCAATCCCGCATGGCGGACAAACCGCCCATCACGCCTCAGTGAACTATCAGTTGTCACTCGGAGGCACGTGCATCAAAGGAAGCGTGCTCCCTAAGCGCACCACCTGCCACATCGAGCAGACCAAACCGCGTGGTGCTCGGACCCTACTTCTGCAGCGACTGGTCACGCCAGCTCCTCGTCGAGAGTGGCAACCGCAACCAGAGGCGGGGACGTGACGTCGTCATGCCACGAAGACTGAATCACCAGGACGCACGAGCCCTCCTAACCAGAAACCACAACAAGCCAAACATGAAGAAGCCATCTTGGGGGCTCGTGAGCCCACCAAGGACGTCGAGCCAGCAAGAGCTGGCCTAAGGCAGCTCGGGAGGACAATTCGCACTAGCTATGACCTCCCCGACTAGTAAAGAAGTGTCATCACTAGCTCATAGCCTAGGGACCACGACAACTCCACCACAAGTGGGCGCTCGAGAGTTCAACTCAGCACGAGCAGCAGCGACAGGGAGAGCGTCCACTCCGTGAACAAGCATTGGTGATATCGATCCTGTCCATCTCTTCGTTATTGATCGCATTTACATACACGCATAGATGCAATGACGAACCTGACTAGCTAAAATGAAGCATAGAATCAATTTAGGGACACAAAACCCACGCAATTTGTCTTGGAGGCATCTCACCTTCCAGACGTCCCGACCCGCCTCTCACGGGTGGCCAATACCACATTTCGTGGGGGGAGCATACATATGGTCCCCCACCAGCACTCACTCTCGCTGCCTATGCCATGTAGCACTGTAGGGACATAGCTTGGCACATAGCCTCTAACTAGCATTTGCATGTCGCAAGAGATCAAACCATAAGCAGAAATCAAAAGCCCACTTGTGCCGGGCTAAAACCAAAGTAATATAAAAACAACAAGAGCGATATGATAGCATGAGCGAACAAGAAGTAAAAACCATCGAGAAATCACACGCATGGATAGTTTGAGTGTTACAACATCACCCACCGGCGAAGCACACGAGTAAACCAGGAAACACTTGACACCACTTAGGAAACCTAGCAACACCCACGAAGACTACCCCTCGTCTTCACGATCGCCGCAGCGGCGGCCGAGTCACCCGTTAAAGCCAACCCCCTACCGGCTTCCGGGAGCCGTGCCTTGGTGACGGCTCTCACCCGAGGGGCCTTCCTGGGGATGAGCCCCCTCCGTCTCATGGCAGGACGCTACGAGTTTCTCCTCTAGCACTACAATCCAAAGAGTCCCGTTAGAATCTGAGAACAAAATCCTAACAGTAGGAGTTAATAGCAATAGGAAACTCACCATACGCCCACACCCACGCAGTGGTAGCCACCGCCCGTGCCTTGGTGACCTCTTCCTCCGCCACCTAGAGAGCCGCTTAGAGGTAGTCCACGTGGGCCTTCAATTAGGCCACCTCGCAGACAGAACTTGAGTGCAGCCGGCGAGCCTCGTTACTCTCGAGCATGAAGCTCCATATCCCTTGCCGCCCAATGGTAAGGGACAGGGAATGGGGCTCACCGACTCTAGAATAGACCGAGGACGGATGGTGCCAAAGGGGCCCCTGACCTAATATGCCATCACCAGAGAGATGATCCTAAACACACCCACAATTAACAACGAACACAGTCGGGTCCAAAGAGCAACACGAAATCACTTACCTTTGCTCTCATAGGGAAGACAGAAGAAGCGATAGCGGCCCATTGACCTCAGGTGACTCCTCACGAAGGCGCTTCCCATGATCCATCACCAGGAGAAGCAACTACAAGCGCACAAGAAGAAAGGAGAAGAAGGCAATGCAGGGGATTGGAGAATGATACCTCCCACTACGCACCACCCCAGCGGATTTATAGCTGTAAAGATAACCTTGGCATGTAAAATAGGCACACGACCATTACTAGCCACTTCGATAATCTCGTAGAGCAGGGGCGGTGACTGGGCGGAAGGTGGAGCGGTGGCCTCCCACGTGAAAACCCAAACTATGTAGGCCCTGCGTGTTTTCATTTCTTCTTACCATTTCAATCTAAGCGCCTTCGTTCAGAAGATGCCTCGCTGCTCGTGAGTGGGCGCCATCAATGTAACATGATCAAGGAGGTCACACATCCCTAGATCTGCATGCAAGAGCGACCCACCACAGCCACGACCCCTAGTCATACTTAGGAAATTTGCTCTTAGGCCAGTCCTTACATGGACTCGAGGCCACAAAGGGATAGGGGCAGGATGGGATGGGCCCCTGTGGCTCTTATCGATGGTGCAAAGCCACACAACCATATAACCCTATGTTCGAGTCATCCGCTTTGAAGTCACCTGGGTTGACCCCCTTTGGGGGAGGCATCTTGCCCTCTGACCACTACGGAGGCGGCCGAGGACCAACAGGCTTGATGAATGATGATTTATGGGACGTCTCTCAACAAGGCACAGCCAAATTCCACATCAATTAGGGAGGATATTGGGTCCCACTCAAATTATCCATCGACCTCGATGAGGCGCATCGCTCCGACAACATGGTTACGGTGGACAAGCCTCTCCCCGCATGGGGCAAAAACTAAAACCTGCCTATAGCAAGGTAGTATGACCCCTCGGGGTCAGGAAGGACAGTGAGAGGAGGCTAGAGCTAGGCCTAAGCAATCTTGATAGCCAGGACTAGGCTGCGACCAGTTCCTCCCTGTGTCCCAAAACCGCAACTTAAAGCTAGCTCCCAAAGCCTCGCACACCCACGAGGACCAGTGACCATTTCAAGAGGGATCGTCACCACGGGCGGCTAAAAGTCATGCAACAGTCGTAGACACTCGGGAGGAGAGGTCCAAGGTCGCTCGACGACCTCACCACCCCATGTGGTGAGAGGCCAATGACTCACCTGAGGCCTGCACCCTTGAGTTCATAAACACTCTGGAGGAGAGGTCCAAGGTCGCTCGATGACCTCGCTGCCCCACGTGACAAGAAGCCAATGACTCACTCGAAGCATGCACCCTCGAGCTCATAGATACTCAGGAGGAGAGGTCCAAGGTTGCTCGATGACCTCACCACCCCGCACGGTGAGAGGCCCATGACTCACCCGAAGCCTGCACCCTCGAGCTCATAGACACTCGGGAGGAGAGGTCCAAGGTCTCTCGACGACCTCACTGCCCCACATGGTGAGAGGCCAATGACTCACTCGAAGCCTGCATCCTTGAGCTCGCAGACACTCAGGAGGAGAGATCCAAGGTCGCTTGATGACCTCACCGCCCCACGCAGTGAAAGGCCAATGACTCACCTAAAGCCTACACCATCGAGCTCGCAGACACTCAGGAGGAGAGGTCCAAGGTCGCTCGATGACCTCGTTACCCCGCGCGACGAGAGGCCAATGACTCACTCGAAGCCTGCATCCTCAAGCTCACAAACACTCAGGAGAAGAGGTCCAAGGATGCCCGATGACCTCGTCGCCCCGCGCTGTGAGAGGCTAGTGACTCACCTATGGTCTGCATGCCCAGACTCGCAAATCGAATTCTGACCAAACGGTTTGGGACTCAACACTATCTCACTCGAATAACATACCCACAAAACAAGCATGGTCAAACCGCATATAGCAAGCACAAGAGCAAGAGCCTCACAAATCACAAGATCAGTACGGCCCCGGCTGTACGCAAAGAAGGACCTAGTACCCGATCAGCCTCAACCAAGGGAATCAAGCGGAAAGGCCCATGGTTGCCTCGCAACCTCGCTACCCTACATATCTAAAGGTCGATAACCCACTCAGAGAACCTTGGTTCAACACCAACAAGCCCGAATCTGGTCAAATGGCCCGGGGGCTCACCACGGCCTCGCAAAGAGCCACAACAACTCTAGAAGGAGGATTCCTTGAGCTTTTATTCATGTTCCATGATTACAAAGCGATGAGAGGTCGATCCCCACACAAGGAATATAAAACTGATACCACCACACCCTAGTGGTGGTATCACTAAAAAATCGTTAGGGAACGAAGTCAAGGGGGAAGGCGAGATGAAGCAAAAAATGAACTCGCAAGCCCTCCCGCAGAGTCGCAGCCCCTAGGAAATGGAGCGCGAGGAGGAAGAGGGTGGTAGTACTGCCTAGCTCCAACAACCACCTTGGCAACCACTTCGGTGCTAAGATGGAGCAAAAGGGAGGCCAAGTGCAGCCATGTCACAAAGGCTGCACTGCCCCCTACACGGCAACCACACTACTATCTCCTTCCTCGCTCGCAAGTCCACTTATAGCACCAGTTGAGGAAGGGGCGCCATCAGCCTTTGGGCACCACCAGTGACCCCTAGTGGGACACAAAACGAGAACTGCACGGTCCTCCTCAGGCCTTTTTCTCACAACTCCTAGCCGCTCAGAGAGGCGAAAGAGCAGCTCATAGTTATGGCTGTGGGTGCCTCAAACGGTAGAAGGGTCCACATTTATAGGTATTGACATTTCTTAGCATCACTCTTTACTAACTTGTCATCCCTAGCATGATGTCAGAAATGTGTTGTTGGTATTTATTATTGACACTTGTAAACTCAGAGATAATAATATTAAAAGTAAAGTATCTGCAAGCGCACAGGTAATATATCATTGTAGCATTTCACCCGGGAGTATGCCAAGTATCATTATTTATATTTTATCCACAGGGAAGAGCAATGGAGATAAGTTGGCATAGAGATATTGACTAATATGTATACTTATGATAAAAACCACTCTTATGCTTTAGCAGGGGTAAGTCAAGTGTAAATAAATAATAAATGTAAGGTAATAATGGTATTCTAAAAATAGAAATAGAGACTCATAAATGTAGTATGGCTAGGCATGAGATTTGTTAAGAGCAAAAGATTCCTAAGTCATTCCTAAATACTAAGTCTTTTGTACACTCAAGTATATACACTCTCATCTATAGTATAACTAACTTTGGATTTATGCATAAGGAACATTACTAAGGAAGATTAAGAACATAGCTTGTCTTCCTTCGCAACCGGGTTCTACTTGTTCTACAAACGGGGAGTGGACTACAAAGGACTCAACAGGAGTGTCATATCCGTGATCTACCACATGACCTAGAGTGTAGAGTGCATCCACAGGCAAACAATATCTAAGCACCATGCTTACACAATGTCGACCACTTAACTCTCTCGAGAACTGAGCTAAGAGCTTTGCGAATATATGCATATGTTCATCATCAATCATAACTATATCAAGCATACAACTAGAGAAAATTAGGAACATAATAAATAGCAACATAATATTGAAGTAGCACAAAGTCATAAATATAGAGATATAATGGCTATACCAGTCTCTAGACGGCAGATCCGAAATCCTAAGCAATAGTCCTAACTCTACTTGAGCCTTGCTAGCTAGCCTATACTAGAAACTTGAAGAATTAGAGCTCTCCTCTCTTCTCTCTGGAAATCCTAATTTTTGGTCTACTCTTGACTTATGGTAGATGCAGATGCTAAGGGAGGGAGTAGGACCTGGTTATATAGCCCTGAGCTTACAACGTGAGCCCTTGGATCAAACTGACTTAAGGAACAGTGGAGATGCATCCTAGGAGGCGGTGGGAAACCGACATATGAAGCTGGCTGATAGGTGGGCCGCTGGGGGCCGGGCAACCTCTAGGTAGCGGTGACTTGGCCCCCGCCTCGGTGTGGAGTCTTCCCAATTCTTCTGGAACCTTCTGGGATAGTTTTCGTCACGGATAAGTATGATTTTAATTGACATTTTAATCCTCCTTGCCAGTTTTCTGGATAAACCCTGCTGAAAACAAAGATTCACTAAAACTCATGGAAATTATCAGTTTAAACCCCTAAATCTATGTTGGTGATCCTTTTTATGCATTTATTAAGTTATGTTGATGGTTTATGATGGATGATAACTACTGTCAACAAACTCTCCCAAGCTAAACCTTTGCTAGTCCCTGAGCAAAGCTAATCTTAACAATGGATCAGGAGTTTTTAGGGTTTCTAAAAACATTAACGCAACTCCTCAGAAGTACACATGTGTTCAACAAGAATTCTTCTCTGAATTAGAATAGACCGATCTAACTTTCAAACTTACCCATATTACCTTCAACCATGGGGCTTTTTAGCTTTCATTTGGGTCTTAAGTAATTGAAAGACAGAACAATCAAGTCAAGCACTATGTCTCAAATTCTTTGTTCAACCATCATTCTGGAGTTTTTATAAGTTTTCAAAATAAAATTCAGAGATTCCATGGTATGACACTCTCAAGTCTCTCATATATATGCTATTTATGGATTCTCACCAAGACAATGAATGATGTTATGCCTTTCTCTTCCTATAACTAATGTTTATGTGGAGCTCATAGGAAGGGTATATAAATGAGAGAGCCAAGTGAACCAGGCCAGACGCCAAGACCAGCATCAGCCACGACCCCTTCCTTCTGTCTCAGCCGCATAACGAACAGAAGACTCATGACCTCTTCACCTCACGACCCTTGGGAGAAACGGGGAGAGGTCAAACCTAGCCAAACGTGCCTGCTCTGGCAAATGTAAGCACGCTGCTTTGACTCTGCAAGGACTGAGGGCCGGGATAGCGTTCACCTCAGCCTAGTCAGACGCCATCCCTGCGCCACGCTGTGCAGATAAGACAACACCGCACGGCGGTGACAACCGGTATGGCGCACCACCATCCAAATACGGTTTGACAGGACGTATGTACGATTCTACCCACCACGAGATGGGATCCATGATGAAGGCCTTGACTTAGAGGCCATCCAGATCGACGGGTGCCACAACCCTGACGATCGGGATCGTAGCCCTGAGTTCTTCAAACCAACAAGGCGATCAACGACCTAGGGGCGGCTACCAACTCCTGTACGACCCCCTAGAAAACTAGGGGGCAATGACGATGACCACGGTAAGGACCACGTCGCACAGGACGCCTGGCGAACCACCATCGTGCTTACAGCGCCGCCACGGCCGACACAGTATCACCATGTGACACCATGCCGTGACTTGGCCATAAGATCTTGACGACAACCACGTTCAGACGTGCTCCACATGACGGCGTAGTTTGCAAGCCAAGTTAGGTAGGACCTCCCTCAGGCTCACGACCCTTTGGTCAGGAGAACCTTCTTCTTTATATACGCCCTAGCCCCGAACTCAATATAAGGGCAGCTAGGGCACCCATCTTGGGGATCCTAACTCTGACTCACTCATTCTTACACCGTAGAAGGGCTCCTGAAGCTTCCCTTCGGACAGCCCGTCTCCTAGCTCTAGATCTCCTGCCTCTTCCACCATTCTTACACCCCCCGATTGTAAGAACTTCAGAGCATTCAAGCGAGGAACACGCACCCGATCATCTCTGAGACTGGTCGTAGGGCTCCGGCCAGAACCAGTATAAATCCTCGTGTCTTTTGGATGCTACCATCGTCTTCCTAGAGCAGCACAGCAATCGTATAAATTCACTAGTCCGGTTTACAAAACACCGACAATGTCCTTACTTTTACAATTATTACTGGTGGTGTATAGAGGACATCAATGCTACCATTGTCTGCCATCTGAGAACCGCCATGACGCCAAGAAGCCCGCTCTATAACGTTGGCCACTTCTGCTCTCCACACACTGAGGAGTTCCCTACCCGCACCGGTGATGATGGCTGATGCGGAGCTCCCCCTCAGTGGTGAGCCATGGAGGCACCCTAGTGGCTCGGTGGCCCTCGTTATGGGCCCTCCATGCACGTTGTGGTCCAACGCCCACCTCCATCTGCAATGTTGGCGCCCCTCTCCTCCCATCTCGCCTGCTGTGTGGGCATCTACCGCACCAACGATTCGTTGGTGAGACTGCAGATTGGTGGATTAGATCCATGGAGACAGTGGTGGAACCGCTAAGCACCGGACAAGGCCGCCCATACAACAGTGGAGGATTTAGACAGAGGGTCGGCATGATGACACGCGGGGGGAGGGGGTTAGAAGTTGGGTCCGCCTCACATTGCGACACAAGAAAAAGCTAGTGAGCACACAAGTAAAAACAACCATGTATTTTCGGCGACACGTGGGCTATTCTGCTGTGCTTGTTCCTGGAGATTTGCTTCTACGTCAGAGACATACAACATGCCCATCTGGCCGCAGGCAGGTGCAGCCTGCAGCTGCAGCGTGCTCGAGCATGCCTAGGTGTACCACACGATTCCTCACATATTCTGAGTTCTTTGTCGCTACTACTCCTAGATCTGAGACACTGCAACTGCAAGACACCACCACCTCCAATCCTCCATGTTATAGACACCAAACACTATTCATCAGGCCTTTGTCAGAAAATAAATGGAGAAAAAGTAGACTTGTGGCTGTCATGTGCATGAATGGAACCATCGTGCTGCGATCCCCGCTAGAGACCAGACGGAACAAGACCTTTTGGGGCGGGCGAAAAATCATTTATATATTCATGTCCATTGTTTCTCAGAGGAATGAAATCATCCATTCTTGTTCGTTTGTTAAAAAATCTTTGCTTTACTGAAAGGTTGTATTACTACCGGCAGGCTACCGTACGCCTGCAGTGATTGGCTACTCGTATATACGCTGTTGAAGAATATATCGGATAACAATACAAGTGAAGTATAATATGTAAATGTATACTACTCCGTAAAACAGTAGGGCATTTCTTATATAAATGCTCCGATCCTGTCAAGTGAAAACAGAAAACTGAAGGAAAAAAGGACTTTGCTACCCAAATATTTATATTTTCTTGGTCTTTCAACACAACTCTTGCTTTATGTGCAAGAATCCAAGACACAAGTGACCACTTAAACAAGCAAAGATAGTATTGATATCAATGCAACTAGCTAAAGCCAGCCGCCTCGTCCTGAATCCTCCCCAGAATCTCATGCACTGCAGCTGCAATCTCCTCCACAGAGCCGAGCTTGCATTCATCCTCAACCTGGAATTAAATCCAAGCGTGAGGTTAGTCAAATCTCAAATAATCAGAGGCACCACACTAATTGATCATTAGTACACAAAACGGAGTAAAATATAGAGTCTAGTATGGCACGTTGACAACTAGTAGAATGATTAGGTACTGTGTCTGTATAATACAGTGTTAATTAACCGTTCGTCACTAACCTTCAGGCTGAAGGCGTACATGACCATGGTGCCAGCCGTGCTGACGTTGAGATGCAAGGTCGTGAGGCCGAGCTGCTGGAGGCCGGCCGCCAGCCTCAGCAGCTGCCTTGGCCGCCGCGGGGCCTGAACCTTGACGCTGGCGTGTCCATCCACCATGCTTGCTTCAATGTCGGTGGTGACTGACGCCGGTGACCGGGAGCTCCCGGCGGACGTCGACGACTCCTCCATGATCGTGCGGTTGCCGGCGCCGCGGTGGGAGGCAGAGGTAGCGGAGGAGTACTGTGGAAAGCTGAAGAAAGCAGCAAAGGGATTGCACGATTTGCCGTTGCCGCTGTGCTCCTTTAGGCTCCTTTGCACCTCAAGGGATTGGAGCAGCTGCTCAAGCTCCCTCACGTAGTTGATTGCTCCCCCAACAATAGAGGCTTGATCTCCCTAAAACATTTTTAGCAAAAAATCCTGATCAAAATGTGTGTTTGTTTCGTTCGCAAAAAAAATGCGTGTTTGTTTTGAAGAACATGAAGAATGCCGGGCAAGAATGCCTAGAAATTATATATATGTAAGTCTCTGAAGCCAATTAAGAAAAAAAGAGAATGCAGTACAATATTTTATTATGAATACCCTTTGCGCATAGGACGGTGGCATGAGGGAGCGGAGCACGGCAAGGTACTCGTTCATCTGCCGGCGGCGGTTCCGCTCAACGGCAATGTGAGTCATCCGCTGGCTCTCCGTCTCCTCCTCGTTCTTGACGACCTTCGCCCGTCTCCTCTTTCTCTTGGTCGTCGTCGTCGTCGTCGTGACCGGCGATGATGGCGGCTCAATGGCCGACGACTGCACAACTTCGCGCTCCGGCGAGGCCTTATTGGAGCCCACCACCTGCCCCCACTCCTCGGCATCGTGCACGAGGGACGAAGCGAGCTGGAAGGGGTCCCAGTCGCCGGCGTACGGTACATGGCTATCTCCATAGCCGCCGGTCGCATCTAACAAAAAAGGTGGCCCGTAGGAGTAGTCCCTGTGCCCGTAGCCGAAATGGCCTTGGGGTTGGGACGGATGCACCACGGCATCCAGCAATGCCATTATTTCCAACGAATAAAGCAGCACAAGGACACACGGGAACAAACGTACTACTATGGGCGAACACCAACAAAGAGAAACAGACGCGGAGAAGATGGCGTCGGCTAGGGCCTAGGGCTACCACACGTAGTACGTACGAGGCTAGCAGAGAATGAGTGTGGCCTATGAGGAGCGAGGGAGGGAGGAGGCCTGGTGGTTTTTATAAGGCCACGGAAGGTGGTGGGGAAGACACGAGGGGCCAGCCAGGTGAGGTGATGTAGATGGGGATGCCTGGTTTTTGTGCCTGGGGGAGTGGCACCCAATGATTTAAGTGGCAACTAGCTAGGGAATGAAATACATAATAACAACGCTCGACAAGAGAGGATTCGTTCATTTCCTTTGCCTGGCTTCTTCTAGGTTCTTTCGCTAATTTGTTACTGTAGCGTGTTAGCAGCGATGAGTGGTCATTACTTCATGCAGTTGCTTGCTCTGATCATGAAAAAAATGTTTCCTTAACAAACCACATATCAATAGCACAATTTTTAATTATATTAAAACTAAACTTGGCAATAATTTTATATGTTGTCATTGTAGATAATTTTATACATTTTAACTCAAACGTAATGATATATATAAATACTAGTACTTCATTCTTTATTTGAACTCTATTTTGTTATAAAACATCAGTGCTACACATATAATAAATAGGTAGAAAAATTAAATATTTTGAGTGCCATTGTGTATCCTGAAACGACTCCTTATATGCCACTGTTGTAACTAATACCAGAGTCTAGACCTAGAATCTATTTTCTTAATAAATCTAAAAGACATTAGGAATAAAATATACAATAAGCGCTATAGTTTGAACATAACTCATGGGTAGAAAAATTGCAACAAATAAAAAAATCAAAATTTGAAAGCCAAAATGATTTATGTTGTCACAATTGAGGATGGAAGAAGAGATTATATAACTTAATCTAAGGTCTCAACTAATTAAATATTAGAACCCACTGAGCTCCAATGGAAAAGATCAAAAGACATATAGAATAATCGATAAACTTATCATAATAGGATAGAGATTATAGGGTATAATTAATAATGGTATTGTGTTAGGAAATGAATAGAAATTGAGTAAGGATAATCAATTTCAATTAGTTGCACCTACAAATTAAAGTTTACCCATAAAACTTTAATGTAATATTCTAGACCATTAGAGCACGGGTTGATGTGCTAGTAACAAGAAATTAAGATAGATGCATGATTTCCGGTGGTTTATTTGATATACTAAAATAAGGTAGAAATTAAATCATATTGCTAGTGTGCATTTACATTAATATTTATCAATACAAGTTTCGTTGCCTTACTTATTGTTCCTATTTATTTCTGGATTGCAAAAATATCATCTCCACCAAATTGTGTTTAGTGCCTTTCATACATTTCCTTTTGATTAAATAAACTTGGAGGTAGAGTCCAGTGAATACATATGATATACACAAGTATATGCCAAATGGTTGTCATGTGGAAGGTATATAGTAGGTGATTCCATGCCAATATAAGCACCATCCAACAACGAGACATAAAGCCCCCTTAGACAAACCCAAACATGGATTCAGTGACAGCACAAGAAGTCACGCACACAAAATATAGTGGACAAAAGGGTTAGTCTCTACAAAGTATTGTGATTAGATAAAAACAAAATGTACCTTTCTTCCAAGTGGGGATTTGTTTTTAGCCTCTAGTAGAGCAAAATACCAGATGTTTCACTTGATTTTCCATGTGTATAATTACGAAAATTTATGTTCACTAGTGCACCTTCTTTTGTGCATGCGTATCGTTTCAGGGGTGCTAAAAAAGCAAACATTGTCAGAGAGATTGTGTCTCAGCTAAATCAGGCACCTCCATTGTAGTGCACGGCTGCATTTGCTGTGGTACTAGAGCCACGACGAGAATGGACAAACACTAGTTGTGCTGATATATTTTCTGCTCATCGTCTTTCCCTTTGCCTTTTTAGGGCTGTACTGTACAAGATTGCACACCAAATGGTAAGTTTTGTCTTCTTTTTTCAGGACATATCAGGACATGTTTTTCATTAAGGCGAAGCTGGAAAACAAAATAAGTTAATGGTACAAGCTAAAGAATCACCAAAATGTATATAGTGACAAGCTAAAGGAAAGCAATGCTACTACCATCTATCCATCAGAATACAAGAACAGTAACAAGCCGGTGTTTCCTGCTATAGTCCATAGGTTAGCTTGTCGATTCGCCTGAGCTATTTGGTTAATAACTCAGGCGTTTACCTAAATCTCATAGCGTGTCACATGCTCAGCAGTTGGTTAGGAGGGATTAGTAAAAATTTCAAGCCTTTAGTTCTGTTAGGAGCAGCAGCCATGAGCGAACTGTTGGTTACTTTGGTTATGCAGGAAAGAAAAAACACTCTTCTCCTTTGTAGGTTATTTTCTCTGTTATCCAATGGCTTTATATATCTACTATCCTCCAGAAGGTGGTGTTATGGTCGGCTAGGTGTACCAGAGGACCCATGGCTGAGGCACGCCGCTGTGAGCTAGATCACACCCAACGCACGGTCACCACCTGGTGCACCGGTCCCTTAGTTGGTTAGCCAGCTCATGTTACTTAAGAGCTCTTTGGTACTAGCTCGACTGCGTTAGATTGAGTTTGTTAGGATTTGGGTCTATAAGGCCAAAACACCATACTTCGACCATCCTCCGCAAGAGCGTATTGGTCTTCTTCGACGACATCCTTATATACAACTTCTCATGGTCCAAACACCTACAACAAATTATCGTCGTACTCATTGTTCTTCATGTCCACCAGCTGTGCGTCAAACGTTCCAAGTGCTCCTTTGCTACATCGTCCGTGGCCTACTTAGGCCACATCATCTCCGCGGTTGGCATCGCCATTGGATGGCGGGTGGAGGCGATTGTCACCTCGCCACAGTCGTGCTCCGCCCGTGGCCTACACGGATTTTTGTGCTTGGCGGGCTACTACCATCGATTCATCCGGTACTTCGGCACCATCGCCGCGCTCGTTCTACCACGGGCGCCTTCTCCAGACTCTAGAATGGGCCCTGCACGCGGCTCCTCGTCGTGGCAATGGCCCATTAGTTGGTTAGTCTTCTCCTGTTACTTAGGTGCTCCATGGTACTAGCTCGATTGGATTAGATTTAGTTTGTTAGGATTTGGGGCTATAGTAAGGCCAAAACACTTGGTTAATAAGATTCATGCGAGGGATTTCGGGCTATATAGTAAGGCCTAACCGTGTTTATTCCCACTTCCCATCTACTCGGTGCCAAGCACAGGCATGGTGCCACTAGTTTGTTGGTGGGCATTCAAGCCCCGGCCATTCATGTTCTTCACCTATAACTTCAGGCGTAACACAAGCTCCAACAGTTGGATGCACATGATTTGGTTGTGACGGCTTCGCAACAGTTGGCATAAGTGTCCAAGGTTATCTTTTCCAAGCACATAAGTGGTGTTCTAGCCTTAAGATTAATAGTGTTGGAATTGCGTATTCCAGCAGGTGATTTAGGTTTACCTTCGCCCGGCTGGTGCCCCAAACGAAGGTCAGAGGCCAATGAACACAAGGAAGGCTAAAGTTTTATTAATGTGTTCACCCACCACACACTTACACACTTATGGCTCCTCCTTTTATAGGGCATCGTTCCCTCGTAATCTGTCTTTACACAATATGCCCCGCGACGGTGGCAAGATATCCCTAGAATATTCTCTTCATAGGCACTCCAGCTTGGGATAACATGGTAATCTAATCTTCGAACCGCCCTCCTGATGTGGGCCGGAGCCCAAAGCCGGTTTTTGGCCCACGCCTTTGCTGACTCAGCCGCCTAGCCCGTGGTGGAAGCTGCCTTCGCATGCTCATTCAGGAGAGCCTTCGCCGCTGATAGTCGGAGGTCCCTGACCGATCCCGGTCTTCACCCGTCTACGACTGGGAGACATAGCTTGGGGGCGAAGCTGCCCCTGCCGGACGTTTCCTAAAAAGACATTTGGAGCGGCCGCTCCTGGTTAGTCGATACAGCCTTCACCCAAGGCGTAATTCTGGGCCTCCGCCCTTGATCACCGAAGGTCCCTTCGTCCCTGCAAGAAATCCTTTAATAGGTTAGAACTTGCCTAGGGCAAGATGATGCGGGCCTCTGCCATCCCGGGGGGCTCACGGCCTTGTGCCCGCCGATGAGCCTCCGCCATTCATGCCGGAGGCTCCACCTTACTACACGAGCATTCACCAAGGGGGGAGTAGCTCGCAAACGTCTGCGAAGGCTAGGGCCTCCATTGCCTCGGGGATCCATGTTCCAATAGTTTGCCCCTTTGAGACCACGGGTTGATGCGCAGACTGTGAACCTCAAAACTCTCTTTGTATTGGCGGCGGCGGCCACGCTCGCGATCCCTCTTCCGCTTATGTGGCTATCCACTCCTATCACCTTAAATGTAGAGGTTCCTTCATTTTTGTTGTGGAGGCTGCTCCTATCGCCCTGGCGGCGGAGGTTCCCTTCTCCCCTGGGCCGTCTGGATTTGACCGTTGGCCTCTTGAGTTGTGCTATGGGCCATTTAAATATTGTCGTTGGCGTCTTAGGAATCAGGACGGTTGCCCAGGCAGAGGTGACCGTTGGCCATGGAAGGCGAACCGTCGGGCCCGTGCCTATATAAAGTGAGGGGTGGAGGTCCCCCTACCCCTACGTCGCTTCACACTCACATTGCGCATTCTGCCCACTGCCTAGCCAGCTGCCTTTGCCTTGCTGTGCTTTTTGCGTCTTGCGCCATTTTCCTTGCCTTCGCTTCTTGCACCCTTTGGCGGTGGCTTCTCCTTGTGCTTCCTTCATTCCTCGTCGGGCTGCCTTTTACTGTCCCTACTGCCATCTCCTTGGTGTTAGGGCAATTGGGTGGTCTGTGCGTTTCGAGGAGTGCATGTTGGTGAGCGCCCTTGCTCAAGATTTGCAGGAGGATCTTGCTAGCGTGGAGGCCTCTGTTGGTGACCTGATTGCAGCTAGCGAGGGCGAAGGTATGGCTGGCAAGACCTGGGACTTTGGGCCATCTTTTGTTATGGAGGAGGCGATTGCAGAGATGTTAGATGATGGTTACTTCAAAGCTGGCCGTGCTATGCCTCTACCAGCGGTGAGACCGTACATTCTCCTTTGGAGGGCTATGCTGTTGTTTTCAAGGCTTTCTTCACTTGCAGCCTCCGCCTCCCTTGTGTCAGTTTTTTATGTCAGGTTCTTGAAGCCTTTCAACTCCAGATTCACTATCTGACCCCAACAGTTTTCTGACGCTCAGCAAGTTTTGTTGGGCCTATGAGTCGTATGGTGCTGTCCCAACATAGACACATTTTGCGCCTACTACAAATTGCAGAAGCAGCCGAAAAAGGTGAAGGTGGCCAGAGTTGAGCTTGTTGCGTGGTATGGAAGCTATGCTTTTATGGCGAAGAGGTCGCAAGAAGGCGACTGGCTAGAGATCTCTTGGTGCCAGAAA